>JANAVB010007245.1:5000-52439 GCA_029216955.1 Iris pallida
TGGCGGGAGATGCCTTCATTCGGAGGTTCAGAGACACATATTGGACCGTTACAGGGATGCCTGTTTGCAGGAGGGCTTTGAGTTTTCTGCAGAATTACGAATTCTTCAGAGTATTGCCTCCATCTGGTAGTGGTCGCAAAGGAGACACCCTAGTAGATGAGGGAGCACTCATTACTAGCCTTCTTATTGGAGCATTTCGTTGGTTCCAATCCTTTAGGCCTTCTCATCTAGTATTCAGGAACAGGAACCACACTTTCCTGGAACCTTATTTGCCAAGTCGCTTTGCACGGTAATTCAGCTACAGCCAGCTTCTCTTGGGCAATCCCAGTCCTCATCTCCAGTCAATAGGGAGTCTAATCGACGGGACACGTGCATGGGCTACTATAATGCTGGATGTACATGGGCATTTTTTACTTTGCCTGAAGATAAACCCGACACCCCACGCTCTTTGCTTCTCCTAAGTTCTATATTCAGGTCAATACCCTTCTTTTTCGGTATGACCGTGAGCATAGTTTTATATCGGGGACCAAGCTTGCCCCTAACCTTGTTGATATAGGACGAGCACGTGCAATGGAGAGTAGCAGAAAGGAAGGCGTCGCGCCCATAATTGAACCAACCGTAGCACCGCAATAGAGAGTTGTTATTGAAGAGCCTATCATTGCAGCGCCTCGGAGAGAGGACATTGAAGAGCCTCTTCCTACAGTTCCTCATAAGAGGAAGGTTCCCACCGAACTGGTGCTACAGCCAAAAAGAAAGAAGGTGGTTGTTTCCCGGGGGAGGAAGAAGGTTGCGGACGTGGGTGCCGGCTCGCCTCCTCCTAGAAGGTCTTTTCGGCAGACGGCGTTGCAGGCCGTTGCCATTCGGGAGGTAGACCCTTTCCTAGACTCCGTAGCCATTCTGGTCAAGCCTTTGGAAGCTTTCTCATCTTTGCGTTTGTCGTTTGCACAGGACCCCGAAATCGTAGTTGAGGCAGGTGCCTCCTCATCTGAGGAGGTGGATGTGACGACAGAGTCCCCTGCTCGTCCTCGACTGATGGATGAGGGCGGGTCTTCTTCGGCTGTAAGACTTGAGCGACGGGGTGATCAGGGCAAAGGCCCAGACCATGATGGCGATCAAAAATTAGTTTCTCTCCGATGACATATCTGTAGGGGATATGTCTGTAATAGGAACTGCGATGAAAGAGCTGACGAGAACCAAGTCCAATCGGCTCATCCTCCTGCGGGTACGTTGCCTTTGTGCCTCTCTTCGAATGAGATTTTTCGACTTCGATTTTGCGTGCTCCTTGTGAGGCTGACCATGACTGTATATTGCCTTATAGACAAGGGGAAGGAACCCCTCACGAAGGTAGTCCCCGCCATTGGAAAAGGGACAGAAGTTGTTCCCGGCTCCACCAAATCTGCTACTTGCGGAGGAAGCTGTTAGTGAGCCGATATCGGCTACAGAATGAGAAGTTGAGCAGCCTGCTGAGGGGGCTGTTGCTGAATCCGTCCCTGTTCCGGCTGAGATTGTGGAAGATATCAGGCCTGATGTCACTCAGGGCCTGGATATTGTTCTTCTTGAACGGTCTGAGCCTGTTCTTGGTTTCCCTGAAGCCAAGGTTGATGGCGTAGCCCAGGCTGAAGTTGAGCAAGTCGAAGGTACTAAATTACAACTCTTTTATATTTTCCCTCCCTCTTTTTCGATTACCGATGTATATATTTTTCTTTGTCAGGTTCGACTTCTTGTCAGGTATCCCTTCCTGGAGCGGAAGAGACTTTCCAAGCTTCCTCTCCAACGACCTCCACTAAAGATGAGAAGATGGCCAGGAATTCGTCAAAGCTTTTTACTCAGTGCCAAAAGTGAAGCTTCCTGGAGTCCTAAATCAGAATGCTGCCTTAGGCCCTATGAGGGCTATTGTCGAATGCCAAGTGGCAGCCCTCGAGAGCATTACGGCTATGAAGAGCGGGCCAATACTCTGAGGAAAGTACTGAACGACCTGGAGGGTCAGGTGGCCAGGTTCCGGGATGCCAAACAGCGGAGCCCGACATCGCTGTTCTGCACAAAAGACGAGGCTTTGATGACGGCTCTTACGGAGGAGAAAGCTACTTTCCAGGCATGGAAGGACGCCCTCGTTCGAGAGATCGACGAATTGGCTGACCAGTATGGTTAATTCAATGCTGCAAGTGTGGCGCGTGCCACCTCGAAGAACAGACTGGCTGCGTAGATCACCAAAAGGTATAATCACTTTACGCAAATCCAGAACGAGATCGCCCAACTGGAAGCCGACTTGAGGGCGACAACATCTGAACAGGAGGATTACTTGGCTCAGGCTCTATGACTGCCACCACTTTTGCCCATTTAGAAGAACAACTGGCGAAGTTGGGGAGAGAGCATCTGGGTCTGATCCTCTTTGAGGATGAAGCTGCTCGCCAAGAAAAGGCGCGTCGTCGAGCTACTGCGAAGTCTGAAGCCGAAGTCGCGGCTCTAAGAGACACTATAAACCTCCTATGTGTCCCGTAGATTTTTGTAACTTTTTTCTATCTTTTTTTTCAGCCGTCACGGCTCTTGTACCCTTTTTTCCGTCTCTTGATAGACGTAAAGAATAAAGAATCTTTTCAGAAGTGAATGTGGTTTTGTGAAATATCGAAACTAGAGGTAATATGGACGTAGCAAGAATATTTTCGGTGGGTATTCCGCTGTAGAATTTTGATGTGGACCTATTATCCGTTTTATATTCAAGTTATTTGAATATAGATAATAAGTTGAACGAAGCTGCTAGTGGAGGTAATATGGACGTAATAGCAGAGGATGTTCTATATCTGACCAGAGGTAATATGGACATGGAAAGATATATAACGTTAGGTGGGAGTGGATAATTCAGAGGTAATATGGACGTAATTATCCTTGATGAATGCTTTGCTCAAAGGTTATATGGACATGGCAAAACATAATCATTTTACTGGGAAAATAATTATCGAAATACAATTCAGAGGTAATAGGGACGTGACTTGTTTTCGTCAAATCGAATTTGGACAGAGTCAAAAACGGGAATGATTCCACTGGAGAAATATTTTGGAGGACCTATTATCCAGGGCATATTCAAGACTCTTGAAATACGAATAATAGTTAGGTAGTTTTTTGAATCATATAAATATCGTACTGTACATTTACATGACTGAACATATGTGAATATTACTTAAAAAAGGTTACACATAGTATTTCTTCAGGAACTTGCCGTTGATAGGCATTATGAGCAAGTCACCATCGGGCTTGGTTAGTCGGTACGCACCATTAGAATATACTGATTCTATGATGAAAGGACCTTCCCATTTAGGCTAGAATTTTTCTTTTGTTTTGTGCGTCATGACCATTGGTCTTCTCACTGCTAAGACCAGATCGTCGACTTGGAAGATCCTTTCCTTCACTTTTTTATTGAAGGCTCTGGAAAGGCGTGCTGGTATAGCTCAATGCGCTGCTAAGCTAACAAGCATTTTTCGTCTAACGCTTCGAGCTCCTGGAGTCGCAGACGGTAGCTTTCTTCGGTAGTCAACTCGTTGGCTAAGGCTACTCGAAGAGAAGGAATCTGGATTTATAGGGGAATAACTGCTTCGCTCCCATAAACCAGAGAGAATGGCATATTGCCTATTGGAGTCCGGACCGTCGTACGATAGGCCCATAGACATTCGTCGAGCTTCTCATTCCAATCGCGCTTGTTTGAAGACACGAACTTCTTGAGAAGTTTTATGATGGTTTTATTGAAGGCTTATGCTAGCCCGTTAGCCACTGGATTGTAGGCAGTAGAGACTACGTTCCGGATTTGATTTCTATCGCAGAACCGATAGAATGCATGGCTTGCGAACTGTGGACCATTATTATGGATGATCCTGCGAGGTAGGCCGAAGCGGTAGATGACATGATGTTTGATAAAATTGATCACGTTTGACATCTTCACTTCGGTGAGCGGTATAGCTTTCGCCCATTTGGAGAAGTAATCGGTCATAGCTAGGATGAACCGATGTTCTTTAGAGGATGGCGGGCTGATTGGTCCTATGACGTCCATGTCCCAGGCTTCAAACGGCCAAGATGTTGTCGTCAGGTGTAGAAAATCCGAAGGTTGATGAATGAAGTCGACGTGGAACTGACAGGCTCTACACCTCTTTGCATATTCAACAATATCTGCTATCATTGTGGGCCAGTAATAACCCATTTATTTGAGGCAATCTTATAATTTGGGGCCTGGTTGATGTGCACCACAAACTCCATCGTGAGCCTCCCGGAGTGCATGTTTGGCTTCTGTGTCTGATAGGTATCGTAACAGTAGCCCGTCGTAAGAGCGTCGGTACAGCATCTTAGTAGCTGTGTCGTAGTAAAATATGAGGGATCGTCTTTGGATAGACACTGCTTCCTTCGGGTCCTCGGGGAGGATTCCATAGACGACATAATCTATGAAGGGAAATCTCCAGTCTTTAGCATCGACGCTTGTTTCCGTTGTGTAACTGTGATAAATATGCAAGGCATTTTTTTACACAGAATAGTTTTCGACCAGACATGTGATTGACTGCTGAGTATTGGTTGGGACGGTCAAGGAAGCAGCGAGACCGGCTAGAGCATCTGCTTCTATATTCTGTAGTCGAGGCACGAGCTCGATGAATAATCCAGCGAAAGTAGATGTCAACTCGATTGTTGCTCTGTGGTAGAGGATGAGATCTTCATGGCGAACTTCATAATCCTCTCGGACCTGACTGACCATTAGCTTGGAATCGTCGTAAGCTTCTAGATAGTCAACTCCCAGTTGCTTCACCAGTTGTAGGCCGATTAATAGGGCATTATATTCGGCTATGTTGTTGGTGCATGGTTCTACGAGAGAATATTCACGATGTATAACCAAGTGATCAGGTGACACGAGCACGACACCTACTTCAGCCGCGATATTTCCTTTAGGTTCTGTTCTTGATGCACCGTCAAAGAACATTCACCAAATGGGGATTTCTTCAGTTGCAGTATTAGACTCCACCACTTCGTCGAGAATTTCGTCGTAGAGTTTGGACGATTCTGGCACCGGATGAGCTGCCAGGAAATTAGCTAATGCTTGGCCTTTTACTGCCTTCTGAGGAATGAAGAGCAATCGTATAGAGTCAACAGCATTTCCCATATAGCTAAACAGGAATTGAGAGAGCCCGGTTTAGTCATGAATATTCTGAGAGGGTTGACTTTAGATATAATGTGGATAGTCTGCCCAGATATATAGTGGCGTATCTTCTGGATGGCAAATACTAGTGCAAGGCATTCCTTCTCCACAGGTGTGTATCTGTGCTCGGCACCCACCATTGTGCGGCTGAGTTAGTAGATTGCTTGTTCATGGCCGCCTTCGTTCTTCTGAGCTAATAGGGTGCCAAGAGAATGGTCCATAGCGCGGACATATAGTAAGAAGGGCTTCCCCATTATTGGAGCTACCAATACTGGAGGGCTTGTAAGATACGCCTTGATGTCGTCGAATGCGCGTTGACATTGTTCAGTCCAGACGAAAGATACGCCCTTCTTCATGAGCTGAGTGAATGGCTGACACCTTCCAGAGATGTTCGAAATGAATCGTCTGATGTAGGCTAGCCTTCCTTGTAGTCCGCGTAGCTCTTTGAGGTTTCTTGGTGGATGCATGTCGAGGATAGCCTTCACTTTCTCTGGGTCAAGATCTTTGAAGTGATGACGAAACCAAGGAACTAGCCGCTGGAGACTCCCAAAAAAGACTTGGTTGGATTCATCTTGAGTTGGTGTGCACGTATTAGTTCGAACACCGTTCTCAAGTCTTGGAGGTGGTTGTCCTTGAGACAACTTTTAACTGCGATATCGTCTACGTAGCACTCCACAGTTTTGTGCAAATGATCGCAAAAAATTATGTTCATGGCTCGCTGGTATGTCGCCCCTACAATTTTTAATCTGAAGGGCATCACTGTATAGCAGTATACACCCAATGGTGTTCGAAAAGATGTGTGCTTCTCGTCGTCAGGGAACATCTTGATCTGGTTATAGCCTGAGAACCCATCCATAAAGGACATCCGCTCGAAGCCACAAGTATTGTCGATCATTACGTCGGTGATCGATAAAGGGAACTCGTCCTTCGGGCATGCAGAGTTCAAATCATGGTAATCGATACAGACTCGAACTTTACCGTTCTTTTGCATGACTGGAACGATGTTGGCAACCCAGTCTGGGTGTTATTCTTTGCGAATGAATCCACTGGCAATGAGCTTCTTAACTTCATTCTCAATGGCCTCCATGACGTCTGGTCGGAATCGTCGTTGTTGCTGCTTCACTGGCTTAGCTTTAGACGAAATATTCAGGCGGTACATGACGACTTTAGTGTCCAAGCCTGGCATGTCTTCATAGCTCCATGCGAAGACATCAATGTATTCTCTTATAAGCTGTATAAGAGATTGGCGTTCATCGCCAGGTAGACTTTTGCTGATGAAGATTGTTTTAAAAGATGATTCATCTCCTAAATTGACTTGGATGACTTCGTCTTCGGTAGGTGGTTCACGTTGTTCGAAGCGCAGCTCCCACCTAGTGTCCATCTTCTGAGCCCATTGTTCGAGTTTGATTGATTAGACATCGTCTGTAATTTGGTCAACGAAAACCATGTTGACGGACAGAGTTGCTTTGAATATGTCGCCAATGCTGGAGTCTGATTCCCAGAGGGAGGAATCAAAAGAATGAGAACAACGATCTGCTTCATCATCTGATCTTTCGGGGGTTGTTGGAGGAGTGACATAGCCCAAACCAATACCGTTTCGTTGATAGTAGTTCTCAGGTTTGCCGGGAGGAGCAAAGTGTCGTATTGGCAACCGTCGTCCCCGGCCGTAATTTAACCCCTGGTCGCTTTTGATGTCATATCCCATGTTCTGGATGATATTCTTGGCCTGCCAACTATACCAAAAAATTTGTATTTTCTCAGAGTCATAGTCAGCTTTTGTGTTGTGCTTGGGAGAAGAAGAGTCTGGAACGAACTTTATCTCGCCAATTATACGACCAAAGATGATTAGTTCTTCATCATTCTTTCTGGCTGGAACGATGAAGTAGTGGATATCTTCTGGGTAAACTTTTTTTTGTAGGTGAGGCGTCGTGATCGGCATGCAGAGGTATGGTCCTATGCCATTCTCTAGAGCGTATATCGTATCTATGTAGTGGTTTACAGATTGATAGACATCAGAGTAATTCAAAGATAAACCTTTACTAAGGAAATACACAAGTTCTTCTTCAGAGATAACATCATCCGCTGAAGGTACATTATTATGAGTATTGATATACTCATTGAGAGGATCATCATCTGGAAGAGGAGCCACAGTCTTGGCCGAGTTCACCACGTAGGATAATTCTTCAGGATTGGGAGGACGGGCATTAGTAGGTTCCTTCCGGGGTGTCTTGCTGAGAATGATGGTCAATGGTTTGACCTTGTCAGGGTTCTTCTTTTTTACCTAGATTGTGAGAGGCTTCGGAGTACTTTTTGGAGTAGTACGTCCTTTGACTCGGATGCTCAGGGAACCATCATTGGAGGATGAACTTGCTTCAGCTTCATTGTCAGCTTCGTTGCCGCCATCTTTGGGGGAGTGGGATTGGTAAAGTACCGAATCTCCATAGTAAGCTTCAATGCCCTTAAAAGGATCGACATCGGCAAATTTTGTCTTTACGACACCGTCACTGTTGACGTATTTGAAGCACTGGTGAAGTATTGAAGGAACGATCATGTTCTCGTGTATCCATGGACGTCCCAACAAGACGTTGTAGGATACATTGGCATCGATCACATAGCAGGAAACCTTTGTTCGGAGATCACCGATCTGGCACTTGAGACGGATCTTGTCCAGCGGGTGGCCTCGACCAGCATTGAAAGCCATGATAGTTGTGTTGGTTGCAGATAGCTTGTGCAGAGGGAATCCCAGAATTTGAAGCAAACTTCTAGGAATGATGCTGAGGGAGGATCCTAGATCGATACGCATGCGGTCCACTTTGATCGCCCCGATATACCCTGTATAGTACATGGGTTTATCATGACGATTATTTTTTAGTAGCATGTCTTCTTGTGAAAAGGTAATGTTGGGCACCACTTCCATAGTACTGTGGTTGGGGATAGGAGACAGGATCTTTAGCGGGGGCTTTGACTTCAGCGAGATAAGAGTCGGCATATAGTAATGCCTCACTTAAGGCCTTCCGCGTTTCTTTGGAGAGTCGCAATAGATCGAACAGAGACAACCTGGCAGATGTATTGGCTAGCTGAGCCAGTATGTCAAAGTTGTTGGGCCGATCCATGCCTTCGGGAGCTGACGCCTTCAGAGACTTTTCAAACCGCGTCTCCTTCTGCTTGGCTTTGTCCGTAGTTGGAGGCTTAGACGGGCCGACTTCTTAGCTTGTGGGGGCAGCAGGAGGTTGAGAAGTTACGGCTTCTTCTTGTGTGGGGTCGTATGTCTGAATATAAGTCTTCTCCGATCGTGTCTCGCCAGATAGGACCTCATATATGGAAGATGATACCATATGGCATGACTTGTATTTCTTGCCCCTTTTTGCTTTAGGAGGTACCACCCCTTGTGTCACTTCTTGCACAAGGTTCGGATGGACCCACATGATCTCACCACATTCAGTCGTGACTGGAACCAAGGTAGAGTTGCGAGATGGCGGTAGGTTGACGACTTCTATTATTGCCTTGGGAATCGGGACCACACCGTCTGGGACTTCTGTGGAAGGAAAGTTGCCAAACTGAAGAGAAGTCATGTTAGAAGATACGACCTTGTCTTCAGCTTCTAGGTTGATCACTTGGCTGTCGATAAGCTGTTGTACCTTCTTTTTCAGGACGATGCAGTCTTTGGTGGAATGATGCACGTACTGATGATAGAGACAGTACTTGGGATCGTTGAGCTGGTTCGCCTCTGCAGGACGTCGTGGTGGAGGCAATGTCAGCTTATTACCCTTCGTCAATGTGTGAAAGATGGTAATGACATCGTCTTCATCAAAGGAGAATGTCTCCTTAGGCTTGTCGGAGGCGCCCTGAGAATTGGAAGCTCCTTTGGATGTGTCGACCTTCAGGACTTCTTTTCCTTTACCCCCACGAACATGGATAGTTTGAGGATGCTTGCCCTTGTCTTCGGATTTGGGTATTTTTAACCCAGTAGTTCCAAGTTAGGAACGTCGTTTTCAGCAGCATCAGTGGCCCCAATGAAAGCGGGCCATGTATCATATTTATGTATACCCAGACAAAATTTTACTGTAGGAAGGAAGTTATGTCGACAAGTATCCATAAGTTCTGAGTCTGGTATGCCGAAGGGCATCTTCAGTGCTAGCCGCCTGAAGCGTTCGATGAAGGCGATAACAAACTCTGTCCTCCTTTGCTTGGTCTCGATGAGAGTGGACATACTAACATGCATGCCACTCTCGTAAAACCTGTTGAGGAACAACCTCTCCAAGTCTTTACATGAATTGATACATCCGTCAGGAAGACTGCAGAATCATTCGAAAGCTACCCTCTGCAAGGTGCTAATAAACAGCTTTGACAAGAACGAATCATCTCTGGGCAAGTGTAGAGTCTGCGTGTTGAAGTATGTCATGTGTTGATGAGGAGAAGTTAACTCGTCAAATGAATTCAGCGTCAGCGGCTTGTAATTAGGAGGGCAAGTAGCATTCTCCTACTTAGGAGGATACGGTTGAGATATCTCCATCTTCTGAAGCTCGTCTTTGTGCGAGATGGTGTCGAGACGGGCAACCAGGGAATCAATTACATCCTGTTGATTAAGCAGGTGTTGGGAAACGGCCGCTGAACGATTGTCAGGCGTCGTTGGTGAAGGACCACCCCCAGCATTTGCAAGATTTGGACGAGGCGCAACGAAATGATACTCCTTTGTAGTGAAGGAGGGTTGTTGCTGTGAGCCGGGCTAGCATGAGCCGAGACGTTTTGTTGAGGTGGAGGAACAGCCCCAGCAGCTTGAACCGCCATGATACTGGTAAGCATATAAGTGATCTTGGCGAATGTTATTTCCAGACCCTCTAACTGTTTGCTGGTCTGATCACTGGCTTCTTCAGGTCTTTTTTTCGTCCGCCATATATGTAGACAACATGCGAGGATGAACAGAGGAAACAGTACAACTGGTACTGATACTGTCTGTCTCCGAGTGGACAAGTCCTTCATCTTCAGGTAGAGGAGGTTGATAGTTGCCATCAGATTAGGAGGGATCGTCGTCCTCTGGAGGCTTCCCCCAGTGTGAAGATCATCCGCTTCAGACTCTGAGGGATTACTACCCCCAGCTTGGGAGTCTTCGTCGTCCATACAGGATCTTGCCTTTGACCGGGTGCCCATATAGACTCCTTCAGATTTGCAGCCTGTTGGCCATCTGTTGGTAGACTTCTTCTTCTTTTTCTCGCGGAACTGAAAGCGAAAGATGGGTTCGTGGTCCACCATCTATGATTGGGGCTTCCGTAAGGGAGACCCCATGAAGCCATGTTGGATGAAACACACAGTGGCATTTCATCGTCAGAGAAGTACACCCGTCGAAACACGGACTTTCTCTGAGGTACTCTTGTTGCTTTGGAGCAGCAACAGTTGATAACAATACTGGTGTACAGATGTGCACTATGAATTGTTATGTCCTCCTTCGCTTTTTGCTTATGATTTATCATGTCGCGCAAGTCAGTGGAAGGGAGTTTTGCCTTACAACCCATGTTGCATGCATCGTCGAGCTTTGCATGCGGGTTCGTAAGGAGATTTGGCGCATCCAGACTTAGTTCACGTGCAGGGACAACCCCCACACCTAAGTTCTTTGATGTCCTTGAAGACAACCCCATACTACACGTGTTAGGGCCTGTCTTTTTGCTGTGGACGCATAGGCCTTGGAGACTGGCCTTGGGCGCATGCTCCTTGACAGCATGTCTGAGCCTCCTTGATGTGGGCGCATAGTATGGATCCAAAGAGCCTGGGCACATAGCTTTAGGCGCATAACCCTGGATGTCCAGTCCGTTGAAGACAGAAGCATTCTGGTTGGGGTTATGCGTCCAAACATCTCCTTGGGCGCATGGCTTTGGGCGCATGCTTGGTGGAGCAGCGCTGTTTTCTTCCAGTTTTGCCTCCTTCGTTTGTGAGCCTCGCCGGGTTTGCCCAGAGTGTCGCACACCCCGATTTTTGGCATCATAGTGTTTTCCTCTACCAAGTCTCGAGCGTCGAACACTCTGTTGTTGGTTGTGCAGGAAAGAAGTCACAGGGCTAGTAGAGCCTGAAATGGTGTGAACCTTCTCCATTTGGGGAACTTCTGTGGCAGAGTCATGCGCCCATGTGACAGAGTCCTCCAGTTGCATATCTGCTATGACACTAGCAGGATATGCACAGAGAGCCTTCGGAAGCCAAGTCTTGCGAGACTTGTTTGGCTTCGTTGATTTTGAGGGAGTAGAGCCATCCCTCGAGAGCATCTCTTCGAACGCCTGCTGATCGAACTTTACGATGATCATCTTCTGAGTGCTCCCCACTTTGTCGGTATCGGATTGAATCACCACCTTCTCATCATAGGAAAGGTAGTCCCCAGCAGAGTCGCCATTTTTGTGGACACACACAAAAAAGAAGAAGAAAATGTTGTCTTTTCTTTATTGGCGCAAGGTACCACAAATCGAGTACGCCTGAGAGATCCTGCACTGAGGATCCCCGAGTACAAAAAAGAATTCAGGGGAATGGGACGATGGAGATCGAGCGGGAGTTGCTCCTTTACTCCGTTGACACTCCGATTACAAAGTGGGAGAAAACCTAAGAAAATTTCTAACTTTCGGCACACTAGCAAGAAGTGCAGCAATTTGGCTCTTGAAAATGCTCTCCATTCTGTGTTTTGAAGAGGGATGAGGCCCCTTTTTATAGTCGTTCTTGAGCTGGAATGATGTTATGCGCCCACATGAGGAAGATACACTAGTTTTCATGTGGGCGCATAGTCCTGCCTTGGGCACATAGGGTGTAGGCGTATGCAGGCTGCGAGAACGTGGGTTGGTTGTGGTGTTGACGTGGCCGCATGCTTCGGTACACGACTGCTCGTGGAGACTGACGTGGCCGTGCGCTTTGGTGCATGTTTTGATCACGGCTTTGACCGATTCAGGCTTGGGCACATAGCCATGTCTCAGGCTATGCGCCCTCCTCTTGGGGAAGCTAGTCTTGGGCGCATGGAGCTTCACTGGTTGGGCGCATAGAGCTTCATTGGCTGGGCGCATAGAGCTTCACTGGCTTGGGCGCATGGGGCTTCATTGCTGAAAAATATTTATGCTTCTACAGCACTACCGACTCAGCAGTAGGTACCACTATCGACTCAGCAGCAGGAGGTGGCACTACCTCCTCAGCAGCAGAAGCTGCCTCTCTCAAGCGATATCCTCGGGTCTTAGGTGCCATCTGGTAAGATTGATGGAAACATGGAGATTAATTCGGGATTAAACAAAATAACAATATTAGACGTTGTAACGCCCCAGTCCCAAAATACGTAGGACTAGAATACGTATACATGCCAGCTACGCAACGAGAGAACTCCAGTCTGGCTCGAATACGTATAATCTGTCTGGTTATTCTAGACCAACTGTATCTCAATCCACTAAATATCGGTAACAATAACGAATCAAGTGCAGTAAGGCTGATCAGACCATAATACACTGATTCTAGAATAGATAAATATGTTAGAGTGGATCCCCAATAACACATTTATCATGAAAAAGCTAGAGGAAAATAGAAGCTTGTACAAGACTAGGCTATAATGTAGCAAGAATCAAATATAGGACACAATCTAATCACGGAAGAGAAAGATAAAACATCAACTAAATATACCTGCAGTCTCGGTGTAGCAATCATCCTCCATCGTGTACCATACCTTCATCTAATACCTAGAAAGATCATCAGGTCCTCAGAGGACTAGCAAGACACATAATATACATGCCAACTGTACAATAAATAACATGCAAGAAAAAATAGGAAAACAAGTAGAGGAAATTATAACACATAAAGGAACTCTACAGATGGTGACATATCATGAGAATGTAATATTAATCGTGGCTAAAACCATAGCCCGGGGAGGCACTAACAGTCCTATAATAGATTCTCTATCGTAGCCCGGGGAGGCACTAACAATAGAGGATAGCCACGGCTAATAAAACATTCTCTTCTAAGGTACTAGGAAATCAGCCTATCTAGTCATGTCCAAGTCAATTACAGGTCAATCAGGTCAAAAAAAACATGGCACAGGCATATCAATACTATCACTAGACATGAACAAGATAGGAAAGCTAGAACAATTAGTATAAAAAGAAAAGTGAAAATCTACGTGCATGTGAAACTAGAAAGTAACCATAACATGAAACAAGAGGAATATGTAACCAAGCAAGAAAGAATGGAAATAGAAAAACATGTAAGTACTGTAAAGTTGGCAAGGTGTACTTGCCTAGGTCGTGAGCACAATAGTGACGAAGATCAGACAGGAAAGTAGGTGGAACAACGGCTGCCGAGGAACTAAGATCCAAACAAACGTCTCCGGATGCTGAAAATAGTCTATTATCTAATTATAATTAATATTGTACCTATTAGATTTATTTAGTTAGGAGATGGTATAGATCTTCGTATCAGCTTTCCGAAAAACTAAACGGATCGCATTTTCGTTTCCCGGAATCTTCAGGAATCACGAAAATATCAAAACATGTTTGTTTTTCGGAAATCTAATACTCAAAAAAATTTACAGAAATCTATAAAACGAATTTTGTCTATTAAACATGTTTTTGAAATGCTTACCTCGATACGCTTCCAACAAAAAAAATTGGGACGTGTTTCGAGTCCCGAGCTAGGAGATATGGCCCTTCTAAGTTGCTTTGTCGGGTAAAAAATGTGGCTGACTTTTCTAGCGAATTTGGAGAATATTTTTGGACGAAAAAGAGAAGGTGTGCATGATTTTTAATATAAGAATTATGAGATACTCATATATTCATATATATAAAATTAAGATAGATATGTTTTATTTAATTTAAGTACGATTAGATTGGACATGTTAGAATAAGATAATTTGGATAGTAGTAGGATTATCAATAAGGCTAAATTTGGAATATAATTTGTTTAAATATTATAATCAATGGTCATTATTGAAGGAGGCTTAATTTAGAATCTATGTGCTGCTATTAGATAAGAAGCATATAAGTTTTAAATATTAAATTTATATTTAATTAAAATACAAAGAAGATTTGCATGGAGGGTTTCCTAATATGGAACTAGTTAGATTTCTAAATATAAATGCAATCTAAATCTGAATAAATATTAATATATATGGTTATTAATATATATTAATGCCCAATATGCCTACATAGGTTTGGGTTGGACTTTGTGTCAAATATAAACTAATGCCAATATGGATTACACTAGGATTACACGTAGACACTTCCTATAAATAGAAACTTTCCAAAATTGAAAACATATTAATATTAATAAGATATATATACAAAATATATATCAACATGAAGGTATTTGAGAGTACTACATGTCTATTTAGATTTGGATTTGGTTCGGGTCAAGTCGGGACTAAATTGGTACAACCGGGTCTCCTAGAAAGTCAATAATCTAATAATAAATCATCGGTGGGGGTTAAGTCACAATTTTACCTGGGTTTCCTACTTGGGACATAGCTATGGCCAGGCCTTCCCTAGCAAGGCTAATATACTAGTCAAAGTACACAACTACACTAACCATACCAAAATTTCTAGTCGCTATGTATCTTAGAACTTAACCATGACTAAGGCCATATCTATATAAAATATTAGGCTATTCTAAATATAATCATATATATATATATATGCAAAATTGTATATAAATCTATTTGGATGTATAACATCCCAAAATAAATATCAAAATAATTATACTAAGCCATGGCAACCTATCATGGCTCTATAAGTGGGGTTGGCTAGGTTAGGGTCCAAATATATTTTCTAGTCAAGTCGAACTCGAAAAGTCAACTAATGAGTCTCTTGTGCCATTCGCAATTAAATAGCACATATAAACTCGATTGAGTGGCACCCTTAGCATGTATGTCGTAGACTCAAAATGTGTCAAAATCATATATTGGGTCAAATGGTTTTGATCTATATCGAGTTCCGAACTCACATGGGAAGCTAGGTATGGAATTATGGTAAATAATCTAATTGCCTAAATTTGACTCGAAGTTGCGCGAAGTCAAAAGGATGCTAGGGGATAAATTCGGATGGGACATGATATATCAAATTGAAGGTCATCTTGTCTACTACAAAACTCATAAAGGACATTTCGAGAGATGGGCATGTCGTGTGCTCCAACAATCAAAGACACAAAAAGTACATATAAAATCCTAATTAAATATACAATATAACCTAATAATTAGAAATACTATAAAATAAAATAAAATAATAATTCCCAAAAATTAGGGTCCTCACAGACGTGTAATGTAGAAGATTCATTGTTGTATGAAAATGACAGTGTTAGACGTCCTCTGTGTCCTCATATTCCTCTTCCTCTTCATCTTTTCTTTCATCTATTTCGTTTTCCTCTTCGGATACTTCAACCTCCAATGGTGAATGACCCTCAGCAGTCTTGCCTTAAACTTGAAGCCATTAGCGACATAGCCTGACAGTACGGAATGAGTCTCACAACCAGAATATAGAGGAGTGGAGAGGGCCCCCTCTCTGACCCCCCTCTACTTCCCTACTTCTCATTCGACTCTCTCATATGATATCCATCTCAACCAATGAGTAGAGAAGCGTGAAAATATTAATATTAACCAAGGATCGGTATCGAAATCGGTATCATCATGAATCTCATGGCAGAGCATAATATAAAATCAAACGTGTGAATCAAAGCTTCACATTTTAATATTGTGAATGTGAAGCTCTGCTTCACGTTTGGTTTATATTATGCTTTGTTAGATCAAGCTATGAGATTCATGGTGATACTGATTCCGATACTGATCCTTGGTTAATATTAATATTTTTACACTTCTCCACGCTTTGGTTGAGATGTATATCATATGATGCGGAATATGATGCCTCATGACCCGAATAAGAAGAAGGGGAGTAGGGAGGCTCACTCTATACACTCATCCGCCTACGATATACACTCTATACACTCTTACTTATGCAAGTCTTTTGAGGTAATCAGCATTATACTACATTTCCGAAAAGATCTATAACTCTGATAGGCCCAAAAGACTTGGCATGAGTAAATTTAATTTTCAACACTTACCTATCTACTACTAAGATATCTTATATATATATATATATCCTTCTAGGATACTTACTCTATACCGATATCTTAAATTTGATTTTTACACTTACCTACCGCCTAGACGCCTAACCGATCAAAATCGATACTCATAGAAATATTTTGATACCGATACCGATTCGTAAGACAAAGTAAAAAGATTTGTAAATTAAAAATATATATCCTTATAGTTCTCCTTCTGAGAACATGATAACATTGTGCTGTCAGGATCAAGTTCCTAGCCCAATCAGGATAACATTGTGTGTATGGACAAAGAGTGATATGGTGAGGGGTGTATGTGTGTGTGTTTCAGTCAAATGTTGTCACGCCCCAGAACCAGAATACTGGAGAGCGGGGGAGTGACTCAGCCAGCTACGTATTACGGGTAGAAGAATACCGTATAATATGATCAATGCTGTCTAACCAGACGAGGGGGTGCATACTACATAAAGTCTTACTATGGTCATTACACATCTATTGTCTCAATCATTCAAACAAGAAACAGAAATATAGAACATGTAAGGTAAAGCAGTAAGGCGTCCCAAACGCTCAGTCAAAATGTTCTTGAGATCTGGCTTTACAAAATACAGCCAGATGATGTAGTAAGTATACACAATTGTTATCAGCTGCAGTCTGACTTAATTACAATTATGCAAAAGTAAGTACAAGACAATCCGACTAACATGTCGGTGCCAAACGGCAAGGTATAAAGTAGATAACAAACGAGTGGTGAAGTTAAGGGACCCACTCGAGTCCTCCTGCGATCATCCCTCTAGTGTTGACCATCTTGGAGGTAGAAGTTAGCTGAGTCCTCGGGAACCGGCTCTAAATCTGGCCATGCAAAACCAGAGAGGTTAGACCTCTAATAGCAAGTACCACAAGGGAGCACGACATGAGAACTAAAACCAGTAAGTAAGAGAATATAATAATAGATCTCTGCTTGCTACTAGAACTCACATCACATCAAGACACTTCGAACCAACCTCCCAACCAAACAAGGACAGAAGTTGGCCCGTCATGTCCTGACATTCTGATCATCCGAGTTAGGTAACAGAGTACAGTGCACAAACAAATCATCTTGAACGGCCAATCAACTCCTACGGCTTGCTATTATGAGTCCCAAGTTATCCTGGAATAATGCAATTAGGGATTCCTCAGTTCTTACTATGTGCAAGCAAGGCTAGTCTATCCAGTCAATCAATTAGCCCATGCATGAATTAGACGAGTCCTAGCAGGACGCCCGTCAATATACAATATACAATAATAATAAAAGCATATACTGTTCCCTGCCCGTGTGGCAGATTTACAGTATCTGTGGGAACCAGCCGACCCGTCGGGTACTACTCGTCCCAAGGGGGCTGCCATGTAAGAATTCGGAAATCCATTCTCTCTATGCAATCATTATTTTATTTAACTTAATAGTCTCTATGTTGAGTGAAATCCCATGCCGTGGATCATGGTCATTCAAATGAGTACTTTCGTACGGGGTACGATATAGAAGATCCAAGCAAGGAAAATGAAACCAAACTGACATGCTGACATAAGACCAAGTCAGCCAAAGGCCATACGCTCAGTGCAAGAGTCATACGCTCCCAAAAAGGTAGCGTATGAACTCCATACGACTCCTGACCATTCAAGTCAGCGTATGCAAGTCATACGCTCCCAAAAAGGTAGCGTATGAACTCCATACGACTCCTGACCATTCAAGTCAGCGTATGCAAGTCATACGCTCCCAAAAAGGTAGCGTATGAACTCCATACGACTCCTGACCATTCAAGTCAGCGTATGCAAGTCATACGCTCCCAAAAAGGTAGCGTATGAACTCCATACGACTCCTGACCATTCAAGTCAGCGTATGCAAGTCATACGCTCCCAAAAAGGTAGCGTATGAACTCCATACGACATACACTTCCAAAAGGCAGCATATGCAAGACACACGCTTCCTAAAAAGGCAGCGTATGGATTCCATGCTGCGCTAAAGAGCGCGCACAGCTCAGTGACGCAGCTAAAAAGCTAGCATACACTGCTTACTGTCTTCTCCAAACAGCAAGAACTCTATGGTTGTACCCCAAGGCTTCAAAAGTCCATAACTCTGTCAAAACAAGTCCGAATCCAACTTTCCAAAGGTCAAAAATGGGTAGGATGAACTGCTCTAAGACATGGAACCATCAAATCTTGAGAACAAAGGAGTTTGCTAGATCAAAACCCATAGACAACCGAAAATACAATAACTTAGATCTACAAGAAATGAACCAATGAAATCAAAAATACTAAGCACTAAACTCTCTTAGAATCATGAGAGGAAGAATATTGAACCATAAAATATGGTTCTCATGTAGAGCAAGATGTACTTGCCTAGTTGGTAGGTGGAGAGAGTAATGAAAGAAAGAAGAAGAAGTAATGGTGAAGAAGGAGTGAATGAGGAGAGAGAAGGGAGAGGGTGGCTTTAAATAAAGGTGGTGGTAGGTGGGAGTTGGGCCGGGTTCTTAATGGGTCGGGTTGCACGGGGCCCATCCAACCGAAAATAAAACTAAAGCAGAGAAGTAAATTGCAGGAAATAAAATTACAGGAAGAAATGCAGAAATAAAATCGCAGGAATTAATTAGCATGAAAATTAAAGAGCAGCTAATTAATTAACATAAAAATTTTAAAGAGCAGGTAATAGATTGCAGAAAAATAAAGTACAGAAAATAAAATGCAGATAATTAATTAACATGAAGTTATAGGAATTTAAATACCGGATACTACATGATAAGTATTAAATAAATACATTCAGGCAATATACGTATTAGAATACGCATTCCGGGAACGGGGAGTGACATCTCTACCCTCCTTGAAAAAATTCCGTCCTCGGAATTTCAAATTCAAGCAAGACAGAAATATCGGGGCTAAACTAATCTAAGTACAAGCAATTCAATAAAGCAATCATTTTACAATGTCCTTAGCAAGTAACATATCTGTACTTAACAATCTACGATATTAAGCAATTCTACCCATAAGGTGATAAGCATGAGGAATCATGACAATCAAGGTACACAGAAAAAGATATACCTTGTGAGTCAAACAGACGTGGATATCGTGATCGGATATCATCCTCACGTTCCCACGTCGACTCTCCCAAAGAGTGATGATCCCAAGCAACCCGGACAAGGTTAATTGTTCGGTTCTTGAGTACCTTCTCTCTTCGGTCCAAGATGGACACAGGCTGCTCCTCGTAAGACAGGTTGGTACCAATAACCAGCTCAGAATGATCGAGGACATGGCTTGGGTCCGATACATACCTTCGCAACTGAGATACATGAAACACGTCATGCACCTCTCGTAACGAAGGTGGGAGTGATAAACGATAAGCAACATCGCCTATCCGATCAAGGATAACAAATGGGCCCACGTACCGCGGACTCAGTTTCCCGCGAACGCCAAATCTAATGACCCCACGAGTAGGTGAGATCCGCAAGAATACGTGGTCCCCAACAGAGAACTCTAACGGCCTACGATGCTGGTCTGCCCAATGACGATGCCGATCCTGCGCAACACGAAGTCGTTCTCTAATTCCCTTAATCACTTCAACCGTCTGAACAATCATTTCTGGGCCTAGCATCTTCCTTTCCCCGATATCATCCCATGCTAGTGGCGATCTACACTTCTTACCATATAGTGCTTCAAATGGCGCCATCTGGATACTAGCATGATAACTGTTGTTGTATGAGAACTCAACTAAGTGCAGGTGGATTTCCCAAGATCCTCCAAAATCTAGAGTGCAAGCTCGCAACATATCTTCCAAAGTCTAAATTGTCCTTTCTGATTGCCCGTCCATCTGTGGATGGTAAGCCGTGCTAAATCTTAACTTGGTGCCCAAACTACGATGCAAGCTCTTCCAGAAATGTGATATGAAACGGGTATCTCTGTCTGACACAATATTGACAGGGACTCCATGCTGCCTGACTATCTGTTGCATGTACAACTCTGCCAACTTTTCTGTAGATTGCCCTACTCTGAAAGGAAGAAAGTGTGCTACCTTTGTAAGCCGATCTACTATCACCCAAATAGCATCTTTACCACTTGGTGATCTCGGTAAACCGGTCACAAAGTCCATGGTGATATGCTCCCATTTCCATTCTGGAATAGGAAGCGATTGCAATAATCCAGCTGGCCTCTGCTGTTCTGCCTTCACTTGCTGACATACCAAGCAACGGAAAACGAATCTAGCTATCTCTCTCTTCATTCCATTCCACCAGAAATGTTGCTTGATATCTTGGTACATCTTGGTCCCTCCAGGATGTACAGAATACTGGAAACTGTGAGCTTCTGCCATAACTTTCTGTCTGATATCTCCACTAGGCACACATAGACGTGATCCAAACCTAAGTGTACCATCTTCATGAATTCTCATCTCCTTCCTGAGTCCTGACTCACATTCTGCCCTAAGCTTCTGAATCCTTGGGTCTTGTGCCTGAGCTGCCTTGATCCTATCTACCAAGTCGGATTGAACTTGTAGACTAGCCAGAACTCCTACATCACTAGGAAGTATAACTTCTATGCCCATCTCCTGAAGGTCTTCTAAGATATGCCTCTGCGTTGTCAACATAAATGCACTACCCCTTCTGCTGAGAGCGTCTGCTACCACATTAGCCTTGCTTGGATGATACTGAAGCTCCACGTCATAATCCTTGATCAACTCCAACCATCTTCTCTGCCTCATGTTTAGCTCCTTCTGAGTAAAGATGTACTTCAGACTTTTGTGGTCCGTGTACATCTCCACTCGATCACCATATAAGTAATGCCTCCATAGCTTCAGAGCAAATACTACTACCGCTAACTCTAAATCATGAGTTGGGTAATTCTTCTCGTGGTCCCGAAGCTGCCTAGATGCATATGCTATCACCTTCCCATGCTGCATAAGGACACATCCAAGTCCTTTACCTGACGCATCACAATATACTGTAAACCTCCAGGTCCAACTGGCAATGTAAGAATAGGCGCTGATATCAACTTCTGCTTCAAAGTCTCGAATGATGCCTGACATTCTGCCGACCAAACGAATGGTACATCCTTCCGGGTCAAGCGAGTCATGGGTGCTGAAAGTCTTGCAAAATCTGACACAAATCTTCTGTAATATCCCGCCAATCCCAAGAAACTCCGCACATCTGCTACGGTCTTGGGTACTGGCCAACTCTCTACTTGCTTCTACCTTCTTGGGATCCACTGCTACTCCAGCTCCTGATACGATATGACCCAAAAATGAAATGTGATCCGTCCAGAATTCACACTTGCTGAGCTTGGCATACAACTGGTTCTCTCTTAGAATCTGCAACACTTTCCTGAGGTGGTCTTCATGCTCCTCTTCACTAGCAGAGTACACAAGAATGTCGTCGAGAATACTACGACAAATTGATCTAAATACGGCATAAAGATGCGGTTCATCAAATCCATGAAGATAGCTGGAGCATTGGTCAAACCAAACGGCATTACTAAAAACTCATAATGCCCATACTTCGATCTGAATGCTGTCTTGGGAATGTCTTCCTTCCGAACCCTCACTTGGTGGTACCCTGAACGAAGATCTATCTTGGAGAAAACTCTGGCCCTGCTCAACTGATCAAATAAATCGTCGATCCTTGGTAGTGGGTACTTGTTCTTTACTGTCGCCGCGTTAAGCTTCCTGTAATCGATGCATAATCTGGATGACCCATCCTTCTTCCCTACAAGTACCACTGGCGCTGCCCATGGCGATACGCTAGCTTGGATAAACTTCTTCTCCTTCAATTCCTCTATGTGCTGATACACCTTGGCCTGCTCTGAATCCGCCATTCTGTAAACCCGATCTGAGATTGGTTTAGTTCCAGGTGCCAATTCTATGCTGAACTCAATATCTCTAACTGGTGGTAGACCTGGAAGTTCTTTGGGAAATACGTCTAGAAATTCTTCAACTACCTTCGGAATCTGAACTTCTTTCATTGCTGTTACTACTCCCTGCTCTTGCTGAGTTGCCTCTGACCTGACCAAGGTGAACCTCTCCATGCCTGGAATATCAAAAGATACACTTCCACTACGACAATCTATTGTCGCATGACTGTCTTTCAGCCAGTCCATGCCTAAGATAACGTCAAAATTTCCAACAGGAAATTCTATCAACCGGGCGGGTAAAGGATGCCCGCACACTACAACACTACATGCTAGACTAACTCTACTAACTCCCACGAGCCCATTACCAGTGAGTATATTCAACCTCCCTGGCAATGCCTCGAACTCCACTCCTAGTCGTGTCGCAAATTGTGCAGATATAAATGAATGGGATGCTCCCGAATCAAACATTCTACTGCGGGATATGAGGCGACGAGAATGTTACCTGCCACAACATCTCCCGATGCCAATGCCTCTTCCAAGGACAGTGTGAATGCCTGCCCTCGACCTCCTTGTTGGTTCCCATGCTGTGGCCTAGCCTGGTGCTGCTGCTGGCCCCTGCCTTGATGATGCTGGGGTGGTCTATGCTGGTGTTGCTGCATCGGCGGCCCCTGCTGCCGAAACATCTGAGCCTGTGATACTAACGGACGCTGCGCCAACGGCCTCCCTGCCAATGCTGGTCCTCGATACTGCCCTGCCCCTGGTGCTGGCAGAGCAGGAAACTGCTGCCCTGGTCCTCCTGACCTCGAATTCATGGGACATGTGGTAACCCGATGATCTGGATTTCCACATATCAGACACAGTCCATTCAATGTCCGACACACATCTCTAGTGTGTCCCATCTTCCCACAATAAGTGCAGCCTGCCGGGGGTTGCTGGTTCTTTCTCTGTTGCTGTTGCTGCTGCCTGGGTGGTGGTACTGGCCCTCACATCGCCACATCGTGGATACGAATGCCAGGGGATGGTGCTGTTGTTCGGGGCGCTGCTCCCCCTCCTCCTTCAATCTGACTGTGGGATCTCTTCTGACCCCCAGTCCTTGCCGCAAGCCTCTGAATGGTGATCTCATGCCTTCGGGTTGCCGTCAATATCTCATCAAAAGTCTGGTAATTGTGCCCTTCTATCAATTGCAAGAGCTCAAGATGAAACCCTTGCTGAAACCTCATAGCCCTCTGGCGCTCCGTTGCTACCATCTCTGGGGCAAACCTACTCAATCTGCAGAACTCCGCTGCATAAGCATCTACGGTCTTGCCAGCCTGTCTGAGGTTGATAAACTTCTGTTGTAGCTCAAATTGTGCCACAACCCCATAGTACTTCGTCTTGAATCTTGCTGTGAAGTCATCCCAAGCAATAGGACGTCTGATGCCTACTTCCTCTGCTTCCCACCAATCACGTGCGAGATCCTGAAGTAACAATCTCACTAGATCCACACGTTCTTCTGCCGGTACCCTTAGCGGCTGTCAGGATAGCCTCAATATCCTTAAGCCATGCATCTGCTGAGATGGCATCCTCCGTGCCCTCGAAACGGCGGGGGTTGTACTTGCAAAACCTGGCTGATGCTCCTGAATCAGTCCTCACTCCTCTTTCCAAAGCCGTCTGCAATCCTTGGTTGAGCAACACATTCTGCTCTTGTAGCTGAGTGCGCATGCGCTGCTGGGCCAACATCTGATGTTGCTGAGCAGCTATCATTCCTCTCATGATCTCCAGAAGGGCTGGTGTGTCCACTTCCACAGGAGTAGGTAGAACTGTTGGTGGTGGTGGAACATCCGGATACTGCGATCCAGCTGCTGCTTCTAACTATCACTTCTTCCTGGGTAGCCTCCTGAGGTGAGACTGGCCCTTGTTGCTGACCAACAGGGTCAGGTTGTCCATGTTGCTCTTGTTGTTGCTGTCCAGCTCTGACCGATGCGGACAAAGTGCCCCTAAGAAAAGGGACAAGAGAACAATCAAACGACCGGACATGAAGGATCAATGAAGTCAAAGGATACCGGAATGTCAAGCGAGAGTTGAAAATAACGAACCAGGAGATCAAGGGGAAACATGTGTGATTGAGACATCCTATAAATCAAAGCACCCCACAAGCCTGAAATCAGACCTGCATGGGCCACCACTAAAACCTTGTCACGCCCCAGAACCAGAATACTGGAGAGCGGGGGAGTGACTCAGCCAGCTACGTATTACGGGTAGAAGAATACCGTATAATACGATCAATGCTGTCTAACCAGACGAGGGGGTGCATACTACATAAAAGTCTTACTATGGTCATTACACATCTATTGTCTCAATCATTCAAACAAGAAACAGAAATATAGAACATGTAAGGTAAAGCAGTAAGGCGTCCCAAACGCTCAGTCAAAATGTTCTTGAGATCTGGCTTTACAAAATACAGCTAGATGATGTAGTAAGTATACACAATTGTTATCAGCTGCAGTCTGACTTAATTACAATTATGCAAAGTAAGTACAAGACAATCCGACTAACATGTCGGTGCCAAACGGCAAGGTATAAAGTAGATAACAAAACGAGTGGTGAAGTTAAGGGACCCACTCGAGTCCTCCTGCGATCATCCCTCTAGTGTTGACCATCTTGGAGGTAGAAGTAAGCTGAGTCCTCGGGAACCGGCTCTAAATCTGGCCATGCAAAACCAGAGAGGTTAGACCTCTAATAGCAAGTACCACAAGGGAGCACGACATGAGAACTAAAACCAGTAAGTAAGAGAATATAATAATAGATCTCTGCTTGCTACTAGAACTCACATCACATCAAGACACTTCGAACCAACCTTCCAACCAAACAAGGACAGAAGTTGGCCCGTCATGTCCTGACATTCTGATCATCCGAGTTAGGTAACAGAGTACAGTGCACAAACAAATCATCTTGAACGGCCAATCAACTCCTACGGCTTGCTATTATAAGTCCCAAGTTATCCTGGAATAATGCAATTAGGGATTCCTCAGTTCTTACTATGTGCAAGCAAGGCTAGTCTATCCAGTCAATCAATTGGCCCATGCATGAATTAGACGAGTCCTAGCAGGACGCCCGTCAATATACAATATACAATAATAATAAAAACAGATACTGTTCCCTGCCCGTGTGACAGATTTACATATCTGTGGGAACCAGCCGGCCCGTCGGGTACTACTCGTCCCAAGGGGGCTGCCATGTAAGAATTCGGGAATCCATTCTCTCCATGCAATCATTATTTTATTTAACTTAATAGTCTCTACGTTGAGTGAAATCCCATGCCGTGGATCATGGTCATTCAAATGAGTACTTTCGTACGGGGTACGATATGCACAACTCTACAACGATACCAGTGCGGTTAGGTTGCAGGTCTTACATAGCGTAATGCAACAATCAAATCTATCCACGGTAATCATGCCTTGACCATAAAGTACACATGCTTCTTTTGTAGAAAATAAATAAATAAATAAATAGATTGAAGCCTGCATGTGCATGTATGTCAATATTCGGGATCAGCCAGTCGATTACAATAGTTCATAACATGAACGTGTCTCATTCATTTCATTCAATAAGACGACTAGCCAGTCTCTTAGTTCCAATTAGAAACGCATGATCAATTTAGTCCAAGATCACAATCATTATCAATGGTGGCAAGGCATGAAAGTCAATTAGCATTAAATGGGGTCGAGTCTTATAACTCTCATGGTCAAGTCCCAGTCATACTGGGTATCCCTAAAAATCAATCGGGACACAAGGCACATTCCTCATAATAATTGATATTAACAATATTATCATATCATGATTATATCAAGTTTATGCAAAAAGGCGTAAGGATATAAAATGGACGTTAACATCTAATAAGATATCAATACACAGGGCTATAGAAGATCCAGGCAAGGAAAATGAAACCAAACTGACATGCTGACATAAGACCAAGTCAGCCAAAGGCCATACGCTCAGTGCAAGAGTCATACGCTCCCAAAAAGGTAGCGTATGAACTCCATACGACTCCTGACCATTCAAGTCAGCGTATGCAAGTCATACGCTCCCAAAAAGGTAGCGTATGAACTCCATACGACTCCTGACCATTCAAGTCAGCGTATGCAAGTCATACGCTCCCAAAAAGGTAGCGTATGAACTCCATACGACACACACTTCCAAAAGGCAGCGTATGCAAGACACACGCTTCCTAAAAAGGCAGCGTATGGATTCCATACTGCGCTAAAGAGCGCGCACAGCTCAGTGACGCAGCTAAAAAGCTAGCATACACTGCTCACTGTCTTCTCCAAACAGCAAGAACTCTATTGTTGTACCCCAAGGCTTCAAAAGTCCATAACTCTGTCAAAACAAGTCCGAATCCAACTTTCCAAAGGTCAAAAATGGGTAGGATGAACTGCTCTAAGACATGGAACCATCAAATCTTGAGAACAAAGGAGTTTGCTAGATCAAAACCCATAGACAACCGAAAATACAATAACTTAGATCTACAAGAAGTGAACCAATGAAATCAAAAATACTAAGCACTAAACTCTCTTAGAATCATGAGAGGAAGAATATTGAACCATAAAATATGGTTCTCATGTAGAGCAAGATGTACTTGCCTAGTTGGTAGGTGGAGAGAGTAATGAAAGAAAGAAGAAGAAGTAATGGTGAAGAAGGAGTGAATGAGGAGAGAGAAGGGAGAGGGTGGCTTTAAATAAAAGGTGGTGGTAGGTGGGAGTTGGGCCGGGTTCTTAATGGGTCGGGTTGCACGGGGCTCATCCAACCGAAAATAAAACTAAAGCAGAGAAGTAAATTGCAGGAAATAAAATTACAGGAAGAAATGCAGAAATAAAATCGCAGGAATTAATTAGCATGAAAATTAAAGAGCAGCTAATTAATTAACATAAAAATTTTAAAGAGCAGGTAATAGAATTGCAGAAAAATAAAGTGCAGAAAATAAAATACAGATAATTAATTAACATGAAGTTATAGGAATTTAAATACCGGATACTACATGATAAGTATTAAATAAATACATTCAGGCAATATACGTATTAGAATACGCATTCCGGGAACGGGGAGTGACAAATTGTTGTGTGTTAAGGGTGTGACAGTGAGAGTGAAAGAGTGAGAGGGGTGTGTGTGTGTCCTAATCAATTGTGTGTGTGTTAAGGGTGGGTGTGTGTACAGGCGAGAGCCTCAAGTTATAGGTTCAGTTATTCTCAGGTTTATGGCATATAAGGGTGTAACAGTACATACATTACTCATGCAACATAGATAACTACATTTGTATCCATTTGAAAATGTTTGTATCCTATATCTGTATCGTATATGTATCAGTATCCGTGCTCATACTTGTGCAACATAGTATGTCATCTTCGTCTAAGTGTTTAAACTAATATAAACTATTAACTTGATGGAAATAAAGAAGATACTAGTAGTTCATAAAAAAAAATTGCTATATAAGAAATGTATAATATAGCATATCATGTGACACGTGTAAAGTTAAGAGGATATCTCCAATATTAAGAAAATACTTGCAATAGAGAATAATAGATTATTTAGCTCCTAACACACACATGCTTAATACAGCTGATTATTTGCTGGACCACAAGATCAAAGTTTTTATCAATGCATAAATATTATCATTTCATATATCAAACTAAGATCACTGCATAAATATAACATAAGTGCGCAATCCCGCGGCCAGCCACCCCCAACCCCCGGCGGCCAGCACCCCCACCCCCCGCAGACCACCCCCAACCCCCCCTCCCCCGCTGCCCGCCCCCCTCCCACCACCCCCACCCCACCACAGCTAGCACCCCCTACGGCGACTAAATTTGTCAAATTATTAAAAGTTGATTTTGTATTTATAAAAGTATACATCTAGAATTAATTAATTTATTATTATCATTTATTTTCATGATTGAATTAACAAAATTTGTTTTAAATATTATGTGATATTAGATATTATTTAAATTGTGTTGCCATAAATTAATGGATTGAGATTCAATCAATATAATTGATTGATTAGAATCTATGGAAGATTTGTTCAAAATCTTAATCCTTCCATGTATAGGAAACCCCTCTCGGTATATAGGGGAGGCTTCCTCTATTCTTCTCTAAATTCTCAAATACCACCATAATCATGATCGCCATCATCGTGCGTGCATCGTGTCCGTGTTCCACTTTTCTTTCCACTATTCCTATTATTACAATTATATTACATTTTTCGTGTTCGACAACCCCGGACAGTTCTACTCAAATTTTGTGTCTTGTAGGACATAACACAACAAGCAATTCCCAAATCCTAATCCCTAATTCCCCAATTCTAAACCCTAACCCTAATTCCAGGCCGGCTCCCTTCCTGGCAGACCGGCCCCTATTTCACCAGTCGAACCCATGAGATCCACCGCCACCTGAACCCTGACCATGACCACAACCACAATCTCCATTTTCACCAACTCATCTACCTGCGTTTGCCACAACAATGCACGGATCGGCTATTGCACTCCGTCCACAGCTACTGCCATCTCCGCCACTCTGTCCTCGACTTCACCAACCCCGTGCCGAGCATGAACACCACTACCAGCACCCCCCGCGGTGACCCTCACCACCGTCAGCTTCACCAGTGGCGACCCCTGCACCTCCACCCCCCCCACCCCCCGCGGCGACCCCCCACCACCGCCAGCTTCACCCGCGACGACCGCCAGCACCCCCTGCGGCCAGCTAGTCCCCGCTGCCCGCCCCCTCCCACCACCGTCGGCTCCCCTCCGCCCCCCACAGCCACCCAAGAGAGAGAGAGTTACCTCGATAAGTGCAAGCATCCAAGAGAGAGAGAGAGAGAGAGGAGAGAGAAAAAATTGGGGGGAATAAAATTTTCCCCCCGTCGGTTCAACTTAAGCTAGGCTTTTAACTTAACGACGGACTAGCGACGGATAGAATCCGTCGCTACTTAGTCGATAATCTCACTTCAAATTTTTCAAAATTTTCCAACCACTTAGCGACGGACCGTACGTCCGTCACTAATATCCCATCATCTGGTCGACATATTATCCGTCGCTAAGTCGTCGTCAATTCCTCCGCCAACTAGTAACATTTTCCCGTAATTTTTAACATTTTCTCGCCAATTAGTGACTACCGAGTGACTACTTGCCGATGGGTGTTTATTCTGTCGCTATTGTACCGACGGTTTGTCGACGGATAGGCGACGGATGTTCACCCTTAAAAAAATGGGTACGTGATTAGCCGGGAAGTCGTCACCAGGTCATCGGTAATCCGTCGCTACGGACGACGGATTTATTCCGTCGCTAAAATGCCGTCACCAATTTACTGTATTTTGGTAGTGTATCAACATATGATCAATGCGGCATTCGTCACATATAGCGTAATTAAATCATCAATGGTCAACATAACCTAATGTGGATCTTTTGCTGTTGGTATCCAATAAAATCGGAGTCAAAATACCTTATGATCTCCAAAATTATTCGATCTCCTACAAAGAGCATATAATTCCTTGTTCTCTATTAATTACTTAAGTAGTTTGGCTAATACCCAATGATCCATCCATATTTGCTTAAATATCTGCCAAACATCCGAATATGTACGTAATATCCTAACGCGTACAAACTTGAGCATACATTAGACTCCCTACAACTGATCATGAACGGAAAATCTATTGTATTTTCTTAATTTTAAGGCTAATCTTAGGGCACTTGATTGAGACTAAACTTATCTCCTTTAACGACATGTATCACCTGGTTTGCATTAAATACTTTAATCGATATACAAAACCAGAACAATATGTCTACTCCTACTGAACTTGTGATTCACACAATCTTCAACGGGTTTATCTCCAAACCAAATGAGATAATCACTTGTTGAAACTTGAAGTAACTTTAACGAGAAGTCTGATTGAGTCCATAAATGAATTTTGTCAGTTTGCAAACCATATTATTTGGGTCTTCTGACACAAAGTTTTTTGTTCCACTTATAAATTATTTCTTCAATGTTTCCATTGAGGAATGTCGTTCTTGACATCCATTTGATGTAACTCAAGATAAAAATTGCAACAAGTGCTATGATTGATTTTAAAAGTGTCTTTCAAATAAACCGGAGGGAAAGTCACTTTAAAATCAATCCCTAACTTTTGAGTAAATTTACTAGCTACAAGACATACTTTATACCTGTCCACATTATCCTTCGAATCCTTCTTGGTTTAAATAACCATTTGCAACCTATGGACTTCGCACCTTTTGTTGGTGGGACAAGTTTCCAAAACTTTATTGTCTTGTATAGACGTATACACCTCATTTATTTTCTCAATCCACTTTTGAGAGTTGGAACTTTCCATGGCCTGACGGAAGATGATTGAGTTATCTTCCAATATTCTATAGTTTTTCTCACGTTCTTAGAGAAATATGACAAGATTATCCAAAATTATATTTCTCCTTTCTTTGGTGGACCATCTTAACATTATCGGTTCTTGAGGTTGTTGAGTTTGTTCCTCAGAAGTAATTACCTTATCTTGAATGGTGGTGCCGCTACATTGTCTTTTCAAGGTATCTCAACAACAACTTGTATAGATAATTCGACATTGTCTTATTGAGGTTCTGAATTCATTTCTTGATCAATGACAGGTACAGATTCCTGCACATCGTCAAAAGTGATAGTAGGAATCACAATCAATTCCTCCTCAAAGACAATGGCCCTGACTTGATTTCTTCCCCAAACTCAACATCCTCAAAAACTATTATACTTCTTGTCTCAAATTTTTTTTTGTGGGACCGTATAATTATTAACCCTTCGATTTGTCAGCATAGTCAATAAAGTAGCTGCTTACAATTTAACTTTGGTCTATCTTCCCTTTACACATTCAATACAGACAATGAAGTCTATAAAGTCAATGGTGTCACGCCCCGATTCCGCAGAATCGATAGTCATCCCCCGGGCGTGATGCCGTGCGAACCTAAGTTGCGATCGCACAAGACATAGTCATAAGGTTATCCGAAATACAACATCAAGTTAGAGTACGCATAGAAATTGATTGGCACATTTGAAATAGAAGTAAACTTTTTCATTGATAATAAAACTTCATTTACATTGACTTCATCACATTCATTGCCGCACGGGCTACAATATGACTCGACTTACAAAATGAACGCCGATGAGATAGTCGTTCCAAACATTACACCCCTTTATACAAGCAAAAACTATTACACATTTCCACCTACGATCGAGGGAAGCCGAGTCGCCATTGGTCTTCTTTTGTACTGAATACGGAGTCTTCAAAAGGAATTCAGAAACAAGCCTTTACACGGACGAGGCTTCAAAAGTGTCCACGCCGCCTTGAGATTGCTAGGATGAAGTCGGGGAACGGCAGATACTTGGTCCGGAGCTGGTGGAGCAGACTGTGCAGAAGGTCAAGTTGATACGAGAGAGATTGAAGATAGCACAAAGCCGGCAGAAAAGCTATGCCGACACGCACCGACGCCCCCTCGAGTTCTCGGAAGGCGACCATGTATTCCTGAAGGTGATGCCTATGCGTGGAGTTTCCCGGTTCGGTGCGAAAGGAAAGTTGACCCCAAGATTTGTTGGCCCATTCGAAATATTGAAGCAAGTCGCCCTGGTAGCTTACCAACTCGCCTTGCCGCCTGCATTGTCAGAGGTACATGACGTCTTCCACGTCTCGCAATTGCGGAAGTACGTGCACGATCCGGGGCATATGGTAGATTTGGGTAGGTGGACCTGAAGGCGGACTTGTCATATGTCGAAGAGCCGGTACAAATCTTGGAGCGCAAGGATAAACTTCTCTGCAAACCGTGCTATTCCACTCGTCCGCGTCTTCTGGAGAAACCATTCGGTCGAGGAGTCGACGTGGGAGCTTGATCAGAAATGAAGGAGAAGTTTCCTTCATTGTTCTCGTAGAGGTAGGTTCTATTCTTAAGTTTCGAGGACGAAACTTTTCTTAGTTGGTTATGGTGTAGTGCCCCGTCCCTACATCGTGTCCCATACTCTGTCCACGGGGTGCGCGAGAAAGGAACACTGTCGCTATCGATTCGGTCGGGACCGATAGGTCGGGATCGACCGAGTCGATCGAACGGGAACGGTTGAATTAAGATCCGTTCCTCATTATGGAATGTCTTCTTCGGAACCAAGTCCCAAATTCAGCGGGTTGCGCCTCAAGGATTGACTCTACGGCTGAGTCGGGAGAGACCTCCCGTTGCTCTGCTTTTCACGCCGCTTGCGTTAGTTTTGGCTTTGTTTTCTGAATGCATTTTCGTGAATATTTTCGATGGTTTTCATGGCTTGCATTTCGACTCGCATTTCCGATCGAACTCCTTGAATAATGCAGTATTCTAATCGATTGCTTGTGCGATTTCAGGTAATCGCGTAGGCGACGTCTAGCACGACCAACAAGTTCTCTCGCCGAAGTAAACTCAAGGTGATTGGCTGACCCTTCTCTTCTCAACACCCTTCTTAGGTGAATCGGTAGTGTTGTTGCGGATGAAAGAATGAATGCAAGGGCACGAACACGATAAAATGAACAAGTTTCAATGAGAATGTAGGCTATATCTTCATAACTAAAAAGAATTATCTTTGCACGGTCATTGGACAACTCGTGCACGAGGAACGGCTTCCTCGAGCGATACCCCGAGACACGGGATCGTTTCGGCCTAGGAGGAAGTAAAAGATAGCTGTGCTCGACGAAAGCAAAAATATGGTTAGTCGGGAGAACTTGCAGTGGGGGCTCGCTACCCGCGCTGAAAGGGTCGCCGTCTAACCCAGCTATAGTTCAATATGGCTTGTGGTAAGTCTCAAAGACGCGACACGGTCCGCCGTGGGTAAGTTCCGACGTAAATTACATTATGCTTGTCATTGCTCGCTTGAAATTCATTAGGATGGTTAGAAACATTCATGAACTAAGTCATATAAACTCATTCAACCAAATAAGAGCGTGGAACTTAACTTGCCATGCACTAGTACAAAGTGTAATGTACTGATCCTCGCTCTCCACGCAGGTACCCCGAACCACGAAGGGCGTGCCACCTAAAATCTCAAGGCGGCGTGGACACTTTTGAAGCCTCGTCCGTGTAAAGGCTTGTTTCTGAATTCCTTTTGAAGACTCCGTATTCAGTACAAAAGAAGACCAATGGCGACTCGGCTTTCCTCGATCGCAGGTGGAAATGTGTAATAGTTTTTGCTTGTATAAAGGGGTGTAATGTATGGAACGACTATCTCATCGGTGTTCATTTTGTAAGTCGAGTCATATTGTAGCCCGCGCGGCAATGAATGTGATGAAGTCAATGTAAATAAAGTTTTATTATCAATGAAAAAGTTTACTTCTATTTCAAATGTGCTAATCAATTTCTCTGTGTACTCTAACTTGATGTTGTGTTTCGGATAACCTTATGATTGTGCCTTGTGCGATCGCAACTTAGGTTCGCACGCATCACGCCCGGGGGATGACTATCGATTCTACGGAATCGGGGCGTGATAAATGGAATCCAAATCTCATCAGACACAAATCGTTCAACTCTATTTCTAGAGTGACCTAATCGCTTATGTCATAATGAGGCTAAATTTTTATTAGTTAATTTTGTGTTTAGTACCACTTGACTCCACTTGCAAGTTTTCATTTAAGCTGCAATAGTTTCAACTGAATATAGGCTATCATAAATCTTAAAGGAACCGTTACCAATAATATTTGGATTTAAAGATAGACTAAACTTATTATTTTCAAATGAACAATGATAACCAGATTTGTCCATTAAGGAAACTGAAACTGAATTTCGTCTAAAAGATGGTACAATAAATGTGTCTAACAAATCCAAATAATAGTTGGTTCATAAAAATAACCTAAAATGTCCTATTGCTTCCACTTCTACCGATTTGTTGTCACCCACATAGATGTATCTTTCACCATCAATTGGCTTTCAGTAGCTCAGACAACCTTGTTTGTAAACACTAATGTGGGTAGAAGCACCAGAATCTAACCACCATGTGTTTCTAGGTACTAAATCTAAATTAATCTCAGAACAGACCAAATTTAGAAATATACTTTTCTTTACACGCCATGCGTGGTACTTTGTACATTTCTTCCTTATGTGTCCTGCCTTATCACAAAAGAACAACCCTTAGTTTTATATTGTTGTTTCGTTTGAGCTGGACCCTTAGCAGCTACTGTATTCATTTTTTTTGCCCTTAAAGTTTATCCCATTAAACATGAAAATTAAATTCTTATTGGTAGATATTACAATAACATTAACTGTAAAGAGAACAAAACCAAAACAGACATGCTCTAATTAATAACCAAATAATAAATATAGTCAAACAAATTCAAATAATGGTATACCCCATCTCAAGATACCTAGCACATCATTAATATCAAGTCTTTGGACAGTGATATTAACTGCAATTGGTACTCTTGGTGTAATGATCAAATATTGAAAATAAGTCATGTCAAATAATAATCTTATCTTCGGATCGGGTTATTATTCACATATAAACCTTATAATTGTCACACATTTATCACCACAAGTATGTGTGCAATTCGGCCAAGTACTAACCTTCCTTTGGGCCGGCTAATACCCGCACGAATGTACACACACTAACATCCAACATCCCTCATAGATTATCTACGCAAGAGAGGTCACTTTGGCGACATCTTGTTTCAATGGGTCTAATTAGAATGTTAGACAACTACTACGAGTTATAAAGAAGCACCAAAAATTTGAACATTGACTTAATTTTACAAAATTGAATCATGTCCAAATCCTTATGCTTATTTAAATTAAATAATCAAAAATCCTTATGTACATGTATATTTATAATTAAATAATCAATAATCAACATATTAGATTTTACTGAATATATGCATCAAAAATTACATCCAATAATTTATAAAGATTATGCCAAACTTGATCTACCATATCATAAGTATGTGAATCTTTTGCATGATTTAAATCACGAATTAAATCAGCCAACCAAAAAAGAAAACCCTTCTTAGTTCTGTTGGTTCATAACTACATATTCGTGTCTACAACGCTATTTTCTCTACTTCTTGTTTTGACGATGTTGGTGCGTCTTTTACTAGAATATCCACCTCTTTACCATTTCTCAAAATGATTGTACTTGTATTGTCTTTTTGATTTATTATTTGAGATGATAAAATTTTTGAACTTTGTGCATCCAGCTTTTTAACTGTTGTAGCCATTTGGCTCATTTGATTGTTTAGACTTTGGATGCTGGCTCCCGTCTCCTGTTGAAATTGCAAGGTGTTAGTGGCAATAGACTTAACAATATCTTCTAAAGACATACATGAATTAGAAGTTTGGTCCGATTGTTGTTCATGGGGTATGGTTTTTGTACTATTGGTAACTTGGGTAATTTTGAGTTACAATAGGCTCGTCTTGAAGAGTTGGACACATATCAGTTGTATGCCATGGTACTAAACAAATCCCACAAGCTATTATTGTTTGCATGTTACCTACAACCATTTGATGAACAAGAGAAGTTAAACTAGCAATTTTTTTGTTCAAGAGAAGAAACATTTACCTCATTGACATTCCTAGATGGAAGATCTAGCCAAGTGCCAAATTGTTGAGAATTGGCCGCCATATCCTGTTAAAGATTTTTTTGCTAATAAAAAGAAACTTATAAGATCACTAAAAGCACAAAAATTAACTAAATTACTCCCTGGAAATGGCACCAAAATTTGGCGTACTGTCGTAGGCACCCAAACATAAAACCTATACTCTTAGAAATGTAGCAGTGTGAGTAAGGATCCTTTCCATGGAGAGTAATTAGTTAAGATTTGTGCTATGTGAATAATGAAAGGGGGGATGAATAAAATGAAAGAAAATGAAAAAGTGCAACTAAATATAAAAATAAATCAAAATAACAAATGTTGGTCTAAGTCTACGTCTACCATCGGAATCTTGAAACTGATCATCGATGCAAACATATATTGATATGTATTATAAATATTCATCGTTGGAATTATTTTTCTATCTCCTTTAGCCACAGTTAATTAGAAACAAGCTAACTAATTAATCTTAACTACAACCCCAGACAAGCGCTAAAGGTTTAATCTAGTAGCGTATTAAACTCAATGAGATCGATGAAACAAAACACCACAACCACAACACAACTCTTCTCTTCTTCTCCAACTTTTCTTTTGAAGTTTTGATGAACATGTTCGGCTAAAGTCTTGTTGGTCGAAGGAAACAGAAGCCTCGAAATAAATAAAAACTTGTGAGATCTAATTTGTGTTTATATGTTTGATTTGTACTTTGAGTATCAAATATTTTCTTATGCATATTTCATGATTATCTTGTTTAATTACTAGGATGCATACTAGTTTATTATTCTTGTTAATCTACTGCTAAATTAGATATCGAATTCGGAATTGTTCGATCTCTCTAATTTGTGAAGCAACCAAGATTTAATAAATTACTGCTTTGTATTATTAAATCTTAGGAAGAAACCATTCGACTAAATTAAATGCAACTGCTTGTGCTTGTGTTGTTTTGTTTCATCGATCTCATTGAGTTTAATACGCTACTAGATTAAACCTTTAGCACTTGTTTGGGGTTGTTTAGTAGTTAAGTTTAATTAGGTCGCTTGTTTCTAATTAACTGTGGCTAAAGGAGATAGAAAAATAATTCCAACGATGAATATTCATAATACATATCAATATATGTTTGCATCTATGACCAGTTTTAAGATTCCGATGATAGACGTAGACTTAGACCAACATTTGTTATTTTGATTTATTTTTATATTCTACTTGCTCTTTTTTATTTTTCTTTCATTTTATTCATCCCCCCTTTCATTATTCACATAGCACAAATCTAAACTAATTACTCTCCGTGGAAATGATCCTTACTCACACTGCTATATTTCTAAAAGTATAGGTTTTATTTTTCGGTGCCTACGACAACATACCAGTTACGTAAATTGTTAACGGTTTACAGGCTTAGTGATTGGAGACGGAGATGTGCACGATCACCATGTTTATGTACATTATACGGCTAACAGTGTTTGTTTAGGGACACGATACTGGACATATTTATGATTCAGTTGATATCTATAATATACTTTACTGCTTGAGTTATGACATAAAACGGATCCTAAGGCAATAACAGAAAGACCACATAATAAGATACATGTTTGACTAAATTACTTAGTGTTAGTTTAGGCGAGCGGGTCTCATCAGTACGCGAGAGGATTAGTACTGATCTCCCACTAGATTGCTTGCAGGTTTAGGGAATGGTTTGTTCGTGGCAGAGCTTCGCTTGGACATGTTGAAGCATGGAGTTCCTTAGCATTTTGAGGCATGCGGCCGCACTGAAACTCAGCATACAACATGCAGATGTTTTAGCCGGGGGTCATTCGATGTGCTATAATAGACATGATGTATGGAACGAAAAAATTCTTTGTAAGCTAGAGATATCATGAGTGTCGTAAGCCTAATTATCATATTCACTTCGGCTATTCAGAGCCTTTGTATTCAGCTGCTTAATTAATAAAGTGATTCTTTTGCATACTCTGATGTATCTTTTTGGCTATTTATGTACTGAATTGAGAACCATTTTGAGAATATTTCATCTCGCCTTGCATGAGTGCAACTCTAGACTCGTGTGGCTTCACGCCCCAAAGAGGATGACTAATTCGAGTGAAATCAATACGAAGACGAGCAATTTCTCGGGTCGGGACATGACAAAGTGGTATCGGAGCGGTTCTATCCTTTGGACCTTAAACGAATCTCTTTGACTCTGAGTTGCTTCTTCTATTAAAATCAGATGGCCCTAAGTTGTTTCTACAATCGCATGGCTCATGAATATGCTCGATGCTAAACTGGATGTTCCACATAATAAGTTTAAATACTTGTGTGTGTCTTGCTGCATATATATTTAAAGACTTACGTGATGCTATCAAATAATATTATGAGATGTTGGTTGTACCAAGTGCAACGAATCGTGCGATGTTTGTTGCATCGGCACAACACGTCGTGAGATAGTTGTGCATCGGTGCGACGAAGTCGATAAATAGAATGATACATTGCATAAGGATATGCAATGAATAGTAAATACATTAAGCGAATTCGAGCGATAGTTGGAGTATCGATAATGAATCGTTGCACGAGTTACAATGAATGGGATTAAAAAATTGTAGAGCGGTAAGAGCGAGTTGGATTGGTCGCTAATCGAACTCGAGTAGACGAATATGTAAGTTGGCCGGATTATGTCGAACTTCGAACATGTGTCTTGGCCGAATGTTGAGTCAGACTTTGAGTAAGAGAGTTATTGCATTTGTGATTGGTATGAGCACCGAGGCATGGTTAGATCGGAATAGCTGTCGGACCAACGCTTAGTATGTTACAAAAGGATGACTCGAATTCTGAGCGGTATATGCCACACCAATTATGGGATCATTCATCGAAACATCATTCTCAATAATGATAGGCTTGAATTCTGAGTGGTATATGCAATATCACTTAGCGATAGTTATGTTGAACCATTTGGTGACTTGTGATAGATGCGTCGAGACGATTGTGTCAATCATAAGTTTGTCCGCAACGGACGGGACAGTACCGAGACTCGAGTGGAAATGGTTTGATAGTCGATGCGAGTATGCTTCGATAGAATTGGTTTAACGATCAGGCGCAATCGCAACAATGGATGAGTCAAACGAGGATTCATTAAGTGTATGTTGAAGGATAGAATTGATAGCAAAAGTATTTTGCGCTAAGAAATATGATAAACTCGATCGGATTCGAGTTTGAGTGGTACGAATAAATCATGCAAACGAATTTGAGTTAGTGCGAAGAGTCGGTAGCATGATTTAGACGTCCAATTGGTGAATACGAGAATGGATATAAGGAATTAGAAATTGTGTCGCTCGATGACTATAGTTAGATACAACGAGATGGATCTTGATGCATACGAGACTTGACTGATATTCAGTTCGATTGATAACACTGATTACAACAAATTAGAATTTGTGCGAAAGGAAGATGCTCAGGTAATGCATATCGACGATGGTATTGAGGCGTATCAAAGATGATATGTAATAACCCGAGGATACTCTGATTGGATGAATAATATGCAAGTTAAGTTAATGTTAAGATTAAGAGATTTTGCTCGCGATATTAGAATTGTACATAGCGTGTCAAGGCGAGGCATATGAAAACATACGTACGAATAAGGATACAAAGTGGAGCAAGTTTACGATATTGAGATTTTGGTAGGTAATAGTGCAAGAAGTCAAACGAAGCAATTAGAAGTTTCGTGATAGATGCAATGTGAAATGATTTAGTTATTTTAGGATTGTTGTGATGAGCATAGAGTGTATCGAGTAATGACCATAGGTCGATAGAATCGAATTCGAGGCAAGTAGATATCACATGGTTAGCAAACTTGTTAACTGTAGTGCATAATGATTTGGATGGTAGCGACACATCAGTTGCGCAAGTAAGATGAGGCATTTTGGATTGAAGGAATATGTCGATTTGATAATGTTCTATATGAATTATCGAGAATTGATTTGGTTTCGAGATAGGATATAGCATGGTTCGTAGTAACTGTCCCTCACTGATGATCTACAATTATCGAGCTTAGCTTTGGGGCAGCTGACCTTAGAAGACTTGATCGCCAAATCATGCGAATGTTTGAGACCCATAGGATGACCCTAATGATGATGCACAAGGAATTGTGTCGAGGATGAATGTGATGTGGTGCATGTTCAGAATAAGTCTAGGCAATCGAATATATATTTGAGATTTGATGAAATCCTTCGGTTGGATTGATATAATCGAATTTCGATGATAGATTAAACTTGGATGATTTTGTTAGCCAATAACAGTTAGATATTGATGAACACTTAGCATATGGATTTGGATACATGATTATGAGAATTGTGTTATGTGCGAAAGCAAGAATAAGGAACGACCCTAGGATTTGTGTCATAGATTAGATTCAGATAAAGATTAGGTTATGTGTCTTGAGCACACAATCAAAGATTAGCGAGATGAACAAGTTGGGATTGGATTGAGAAATTTGATTTGTGACTTCGTACTCGATAGAGGACGTAACATAAGACTTGTCGTATTTGCCTTTGAGCATTGCCGACTCAAGTTGACCTCTTATGTCGGAAGAGATTAAGCACGATTGTAGAAGCTCAAAATATATCAAATATTGTAATGCGCCATTCACAGATAGCACCAGACTGTATTTATCAAGTGGCACATAGAATCAAATGGCACTGACCATTACATGGCGCTAGCGGCCACATGGCAAGCTTCCTTGAGAAGCCAAATGACTGTTATATGACTGACAACACGTTAGTCGAAAAATCTCTTCGAATCCCGAGTGTGCGACACTCGAGAAGGATATGTCAGAATCATCTTGAGCTTTTGTCGTTTACTTTGCGCCCTGTATAGGTGGCGCAAAGTAATAAATATTTCACAAGTTTTAAAAAAATGCCTAACATTTTTTCACAGTTGGCGCCTATCGATAGCATGCGCCAATCAATCAACTATCATCCACAAGCAGATGACGTGGCACGAATGCCACTAATCTTAAAGAACGTACCCACGATACTGCCTACAACCAAGCGCATCTCTCTCACAGATTGTCATGCGTCACATGCAGTTAGGCCAACTATTCGTGCATATGGGTGATGGTGCGCCAACCAGTGCCATGCGCCAATCAAGATAACTACTTAACGTTTCCCAAAATTCTATAAATAGAGTTCATAATCATTTCGTGAGCATGAATTTGGATCATAGGTTATTGAAAAGAATTTTCGGCAATTCTTTGTCTCTCCAGCAGCAAGGTTCAAGGCTTTATCCTCCGAGATCGCATCGTCCAAGGGATAAAGTGATCATCTTCTGATAAGCTTTCTATAGTTGTACTTCCCAAGATCAAATTGTACTCTTGTACTTCTTTCCTTAGTTTATAATCTAGTTTGTTGGAAAACTTTTGTTTTTTGCAAACAAAATGGCGACTCTGCTTGGAACGAATTTCTCCTCTGACGATAAAGTGACAACTCAATGCGATGGTGCATCGGTCGGCATGACGCAGAAGACTTTTGTCGTCCAAGTCGACCAAACAGCCTATGAAGCAATGATAGGCATCCGGGGTGCCAAGCACGCTACTGCCAAGTGCGCTGCTGCCAAACGCACATCTGCTGCTATCTCCAAAGACAAGAAGACTCGCCATCTGGACTCCGAAGTCCATAAGCGCACCAATCACTGTTCCTGCGTAAAGTGCCATAGAGCCATCCCCCACTCTTCACCAGTTCTAAACTTAGTGGAAGTCACGCCAATCATTGTTGCTACACAAAATAAGAAAAGCACCCTACGACCATTCCTCACTCCTCTCCAGTTCTAAACTTGGTGGAGAGTGCACCTATTGTTGCCTCTACGCAGAACAAAGAAAAGCGCCTTATGGCCACTCCTACTCTTCCCTAGTCCTGGACTCAATGGAAAATCGATCTGATTGTGCTTCTGTGCCAATCGATGCCAGAATACTTCTGAGTAGAAATTCTAATTCTCTTGCAAAGACGATCAAATCAATGCCAAGAAAGTAAGTTCTGCTCAAAGTTTACTTCCTAATATCTACTTGCGCGTGCTAAACTCACTGGGACAGTATGCACAGAGTAACGGGCATACTGCCCACATCAAACTAGCCAGCGACAATCAGGCCAAAGTCAAATTTTCCTACCCTATGATGATGTTGTCTTAGACTGACAAACAAGTTACGCATGACACTAATACGTGCTTATCTTAACAAAAGCAGAGAAAACTCCTTTCATCAAGTCATATAGCGTTCCAGATAAGTCAAAAAGTCTCACCAGCCATTAACCGGCGTTTAATTAAAGCTTCTAAGATCAAGAACCCTCTCACTTAAGCCAACAAACACTTCCTTGTACACTCAGGGGACACAAAATCTTAGGAATATAAATCAGATTCCTAATATAATCAGGGAACATGTGCCTTCTTCTTCTTTTACTTCTTCTTCTTATTCTTCTTCTCCTATCAATGTAACTGATCTCTACGAAATTCTTATACAAAAACGGAAGACTATAGGTTCGCCTCATGCAACTATAATTCCACTTCAGGAGCATTACTGTAGTCAGCACACCATGAGGTAGTAATCAAGTGCTGCTGTCAATCAGCCAAACGGTCTGATTTTGACCGCTTGAATTACACTCGGGCTCCTGAATTGATCATGGTGGACGAAGATGAATTGCTATTTGCCTCAGTTAACATGACATCTCGTGGTACTGCAGGTGGAAGACGTCTAAGACGTAACTCATCCCGCACTCCCAGTCAACAATACCTTGATCTACTCCGTGACTCCAGTGAAGGTGTTTACCAGAACACACGATCAAGAAACCAAAATTTCCTCGACCAAACGAATCTTTCCACACCTAACATTATGGTAGAAATTTATCGAACTTTGATGCCGATAACGAAGATTCTGATCAGACTATCTTTTCTACCAGCTCATCCTCAATGTCTAGAGAAGTATCTGTCTTCGTCACCAACGAAGAGCAAGAGCTTCCAGTTCAGCTAGCCAAGAGCAAAGAATTGCTGCTCTGGAGGCCAACCAAAAAGCCATGGCTGACATGGTCATAAGCATGCATACGGTGATTATGACACAACATGTTGTTCTGTCGGTTGTGAATCTAATTCCAACCCAAGAACACGCAGCAGTCTCTGCACCTACCAACATTGGTCTGGGGATACAATCCCCTTTCAATGCTACTGTGCCAGCTCAGGTTACTCCGAGTCATTCCGGTGCTGGGGGTGGTACTTATCACGCGGTTCCGTCTCCAATCCATCAAACCGTCTACGCTCCTCAAAGATTGGAAAACCCTTGGAGGCAGTCAAGCTTCTACGAATCAGTTTGAAGCTTTCAAGCGAAAGGAGGGTTTACATAAACTAGGGATCAAACAACCCTATCCTGCTGAGTAGAAGAAAGTTCCATTCCTATCAAATATAAGCCCGACCATAATGTTGTTCGATGGTAGCACATCTCCGAGTCAGTATATCAACCACTTTTAGATGGACTGATCATCTTCAGCAGAACGATACTCTACTCACTAGAGTATTCGTCGGATGTTTAGCAGGCGTTGCCTATGACAGGTATCGTAGCTTGCCAGATTGTTGTATAATATCCTTTGCAGCATTAAAACAGATGTTCCTAGAATGATTCTACAAAAGAACGATCGACATGACCATGTCAACCCTTACTAAATCAAACAAAGCCTAATAAAACTGCTGAACGTTTCATAGAGCGCTTCTGTTGCGAAGCACTCAAAATGCTTTGGGTACTTATGCATTGACTATAGCTACTTGCAAATCAAACTTGTTACTATTGTCATCATGTGGACGAGACCCACACAATTCCAAGATTGGGGCTCCTTTATAGTAAGTGCTAGGGCAGCTGAGGACAGTGATGATAAGTTCAAGCAGTTAGGCATCTCGATGCCTAATCTCGACACAGATGAGCATCCAACTAGAAACAGCAGTGGTCATTAAAACAACCGTAAAGCAAAGAGGCCATGGCCATCAACGTGAGCCAGTCGGCACCTGTAGCAACAACACCTCCGCAGAAAGCACCATGTCCCAAAGAAGAGTATTCCTTCGATGAATACGACATCTTAAGCATATTCGATTGTCTGATCAAAAGTAACAAACTTCAACTGCCCGACGATAAATGGTCGGATGAATATCACAGGTTCCTGGGACATCCAACCAGGGCATGCAACGTACTCAAAGGAAAGATCCAAGAGCTGATCAATACCAAAGCAATCACTCTTTAGCAAGATGAGAGTATGGTAACCACCAATGTCGTCTCTCTACAGTTCGGTGACGTCCCCGCTCAGCTAGTACCTGACAGTATTATCCCCATCCCAAAAGCTACCCTAGAGATCGTCAACCTCCCGCCAGCACGAATGACGGCTTGGTACCGCTATCAACCAAAAAAGGCGAAATCATGTATATTCACCCTGATTTCATTGTTGACTTTGAACTGAAGACATCTACTTCTTCTACTAAGTCAAAGAAGACGATTAAATATAAGTTGTGTCATATGAATTCAAGTGAATCTACTTTGCTGGATGGTCGTATTCCTCATCTGAACACTACATTCATTCCAGCGACAACTTTGCTTCTTTCATCAACGACTGTGTCACCAAAGCCAGAGATCAAATACCAACCAGAATTTCATCGGTATAGTCAGTAGTCCTGCGAATTGATGATGGAAATGGGATACAACCTACAGACAGCTCCTGGCTTAAATTGCGAAAAAGGGACTCCGATACCTCTTTCTCTACATCTTCAAGATAACCAGTCCCATGTCGGCTTAGGATTTTGGACAGATCATTCATCTTCTCAAAAGAAAAAATCTTCATAAGGAAGACACGAGTAAGAACTTATAACATGGTTTCTCTCTCACCCGCTCCCGAAGAAGTCTTGACCGACACTAGATCTAGTAGACTTTACCTTAGAGATTACCCAGATGGTCAAGAGAATAAATTTTCACTCCCCATCCTGCTCCTAATGCTCCTACAACATCAGCTCCATCAGCTGACTCGGGTCCTTCTAAACTAAACGACAACATCTGATAAAAGCAAGCAGCAGGTTCACTTTGATAAGAACCTGAAGAAGACAACCCCATTAAGGACTTGAAAAACCATATAATTTTGATATATTGGCTCAACTAGCCACTACTTCGGCAAGATTATCAATTTTCGAACTCCTACGTCTCTCGAGTGAAACTCGAGAAACATTAAGTGAGGCTTTGATACAAGACGATGCTTGTCTGGCACATCTCAAGAAACCAGACGAAGAACCTGTGGCGTGCTCTCATTGCCATAGTGTGATGGAAGTGATTCCTAATATCACCTTCACTCAAGGTGACATGTTACTAGAGGACAATCGACATGACGACCACTCTACTTTACATGGTATGTTGACACAATGAAGGTCGATCGTATTATGGTTGACCCTAGATCGGAACTCACTATTATGCCAAAGACTCTATTGGATGCATTAAGGATCCTAGTCCATAGCCTCTCTACGACGGTCACGACTATTCTTGGATTCAATTTCGGAAGAAGCGAACCGTTGGGAAAGGTCCGCCTAATTCCAAATTGGCAATCTCCGTACAAAAGTCACCTTCTATGTGATTGGCAATCATATCTCCTACAATGTGTTGTTAGGAAGATCGCGGTTGCATGAACATAACATTGTGCCATCCACTCTCTATCAATGCTTTAAGTACATTGATGACAATGAAGAAGTCAAGAAAGAAGTTGTTTCTCAATCCCTTCGAGGTGTCGAGGCCTATTATACAGACTCCAGGATGTACGAAGAAGACTACATGAAGGTTGTATTAGCTATGGACACTAAAGAAGATCGAAAAAACAATCCAGACGAGGTCCTGGTAATTTCGGTTAAGGGACGCACTTCTCGCCCCTCGTCTTCTCAGATGCTGACCATTAACCTCTCTCCTCCTATTAAGCTTCCTCCTACTGAAAAATGGAACAAAGGAGATCACCTCTTTTAGGCCTCTTGTTATCAACCTTCGTTGTAACAAACCTCCTACTTTCCTCCCCTTGTTATTAACCTCGTAAGTCAACGACCAAGGTTAAAAACGTTGTTATAAATATTGAAGCAGATATCAATAAAGTAGTATCTCCTTTGCAGTATATGGATGTCAATTATTATACTCAATATTACTTAGAAATTTTGGACAATTTTGAACCTCTTACCTTGGGGGCAATTCAACCCCTCCAAGATGAGATATTATTCGAACCAGTATAAAACTCGTTCTTTCTAATTCCTTCTGGCTGGAAGAAAGATGATGTCCTATCCTCTTCAACAGAGGATTGAATCAAAGGGCTATGTTTGATAGCGACTATGAAAACGATGATAGTGGGCGAATTCAACTACGTCGTTACAGTAAAAAATCTAAAAATATCATTCGAAAGATGGGCTACAATTTCAAATCTGGCCTCAATGGTGGAAAAGGTAGACGAACTCCTATTCGTATACCTGCCCCAAAAGGAAAGTTATCGCAATATTATGACAAGACAAAACATGGGTTAGGCTATATTACGGCAATCATAACCCTAGATATTTTTGAGTATGATAAAGAAGAACGATCTAATTCTTCTGACTCTTCCTCATGGGATTCAGACACCAGCATAGGACACGTCCATCGAGTAACTCTATCTTCTAATATGGTGACGGCTAAATTCTCAGAGGATGATGATGCTCTACCGAGGCTTATGAGAAAGCATTGGGCACAACAGATGGATACTCAATGGGAGCTTCATTTTGAACAACGTAAACTACCCCCTAAAGACGAACTAATACAAATTGACGTCAAAAATGAAGCTTCTCCAAGGCCAATCTTTATTAGCAAAAGTCTCCCTAAAGTAGACAAACAAACTTGATCTAGCTCATTAGAGAATTCATTGATGTATTTTCCTAGAGCTATGAAGATATGCCAGGATTAGATCCTCAAATTAAGCTTAACATTTTGCCAAATGCTAGGCCAGCCAAACAACAGCACGACAGTTTCGTCCTGATATGATGGATGCCATAGAAGCTGAAATCAAGAAACTCATCGCATGTGGGTTTGTTAGGAAGGAACAACATCCTGACTAGGTAGCTGATGTCGTTTCAGTCATGAAGTAAACAGGGAAAGTTTGAGTCTGCATCGACTTTAGAGATCTCAATACAGCTTGTCCCAAGGACGAGTTCCCTCTTCCAATCACTGATGTCATAATCGATAATACCTGCGGGTTCGAGCGAATTCTTTCAAGGATGGATTCTCTGGATATAATTAGATCAGAATGAATTCTAAAGATGAAAAGCATACATCTTTTCATACTCCTTTGGAAGACTTCTGCTATATAGTCATGCCATTTGGTCTCAAAAAAGCGGGTACAACATATCTGTAACACCCATTTTCCAGATGAGGGTATTTTTGAAATTTTGTAATTATAATTATTATTTATTGATATTTATTTCACATTATAATTTTTGGTGATTTTTAATTATTTTTAAACTATTTAAAATGGTTTAAGTAATGACTTGTGATTTTGGTGTGCTGCTAGTGAAACCTGAGAGACTGCATAATTTAGAGCCTAACCATGTCATGGATAATTTATTATCATTTTCAGCCTAGGGGTAATTTGGTTATTTTGACTTATTTGAATTATTGGTGATTTGTTGAATTGGTGAATTCTAGGTTGACTTGACTTGTTGAGACCTATGAACTAGCCTAGAAGCTAACCCTAGCCATGTGACCCTAGTCTAACTTATGTTA
>JANAVB010007246.1:0-50711 GCA_029216955.1 Iris pallida
TGTCGTCGATAAAGACAACACAAACTGGTCCAGATATTCATGGAAAACCTTGTTCATAAGGTTCATGAATACCGCAGGAGCATTCGTCAGTCCAAACGGCATGACCAAGAATTCAAACTGTCCATACTTGGTGTTGAATGCCGTCTTGGGAATATCTTCCTTCCTGACCTTGATTTGATGGTAGCCTGATCTGAGATCAATCTTAGAAAATACCTTGGCTCCACTCAGTTGATCAACAGGTCGTCGATCCGGGGCAGGGGGTACTTGTTCTTGATGGTGATATTGTTCAGCGCCCGGTAGTCTATGCACATTCACAGTTCCATCCTTCTTGGGCACGAACAATACTGGTGCTCCCCAGGTGAAGCTCCGTCTCTGATGAATCCTTGCGACTTCAGCTCGTCGATCTGATCTTTCATCTCCTTAGCCTCCTTGGGGTTGACTCTGTAGCATCCCCGAGAAATAGGGGAAGGTACTAGATACAAGATGGTGAATTCCACACCTCGATCCGGCGGCAATCCTGGAAGACTATCTGGGAAGACGTCCATAAATTCCGCAATAATAGGGTGAGGAGGCCCGGGTTCTTCGGTGATAGATGAGTAGGAAAACTCGTCATATCTTCCGGAGCCCGAGAGACTACAAACTCTGGTTCTCCTGGTGGGCTGAAGATTACACAACCTCGGTGACAATCTATCAGCGCATGCTGTTCACTTAACCAGTCCATTCCTAGGACTACATCATAATTGGGTAGGGGCATCACTAGTAAAGATGTTGTAAACTGATGGCCAGATATGGTTATGGGACAATCACAAGCCTCAGTGATGGGTATAGGTCCACCACCGGTCATAACCCTATTAATCACTTTGCTAAGTCCCGAATCTATGTGGTGTGCAGATATAAACTTGGATGAAATGAAACTATGTGATGCACCCGAATCAAATAAAGCGAGAGCAGGATGTGAAAACACGAAAATGGAACCTGTGATAACATCTGCAGTTGGTTCCTGCTCTGGCTCCTGCTCTTCAGCTGCTAGGGCATAAGCTCGCCCGGTCTTCTGTTGATGCTGGCCAAACTGTTGCTGCTGAGTAGGTAGGGGAGCCTTCTTCTGTGCTCCTCCGCTCCTTAATTGGGATAAGGGGCAGTCCCTCACTTGGTGGGTGGCAGACCCACAGACTAGGCAGTGCCCTAGTCTCTTCCTGCAGATGGTCGCCTGGTGCCCGGTCTCTTGCAGTAGTCGCAGACAGGAATCTGCTTCTGAGGCGACTTGTCGTTGTTCCTTGCTTGATTGTGCTGCTGCTGGTGTTGGGGCCTGTTGTTGTTGAAATTGCTGACATGGGGCTTCTTCTGATTGCCCTGGAGTTGCTAGTTCCAGGGTACTCCCGCTTGGATCGGAAAGGCTGGCTCTTCTCTACATCTTGAGCTCGGGTCAGGATCTTCTCTAGTCTTCGCGCCACCTGCGATCACATGGGTACGAATCTCTTCTCGTAAACCATACCTGAATCGCTCGGCACGATCCTTCGGGTCAGCTACCAGGTTCTGGGCAAAGCGGCTTAGTCGGCCGAACTCTGCCGCGTACTCACTGACCGTCATGCTTCCTTGCTTCAGATTCTGGAATTGTCTCTCCATGTCCCGCATCTCCGATGTCGGGAAGAACTTCTTTCGGAACAGCTTCTTAAAGTGTCCCAGTCGAGCTGCTTGTCCTGGAGTCGGGGTTCATTCCGATACCAGATGCTCGCCACGTCTTGTAGTAGAAGTCCTACAGCTTCCGCCTTGAGGTCTTCTGGAAGTCGAGCGACGCTCAAGAGACGCTCCATATGATCTAGCCATTCATCGGCGTAGACGATACCCTCGTTCCTTTGAAAGGTCGAGGGCCTTGCTTCTTAAAGTCTCTATGTCGCCGACCTTCAAACATCATTATATCTCCATCAGATTAAATGGCTCTTAAAATTGCATAAACTAACTCTAGAATTATGCTTACCTTAGCCGGTCTTGGTTCCGATTGAGACGCTTCTCTGCTCTCTAAAGCAGCCATCGCCAGTTTATGGGCATTCTCCATGCCTTCCCTCAAATCGCGTTCTGCTCGCGATAGGCTTCTGCTGGGCTTTCTGACTTTCAAGTACGCCTCGCAACAGGCTTGCGAGGTCGGAGGAGTTATCGGGCACTGAGGCCACAGCTTGAGCAGCTACCGCTGCGGACCTGCACTTCAGCCCGAGAAGAGGTAGGGTTCGCCGCTTGATCTGCAGTTCCAGAAGCGGCGCCAGGTGCTGGTGATTCATGGGGCTGGTCGGTCAGTTGCAGGGATGAAGTGCGATCGGGAGATGGCACCGCATCACCAGCAGGGGTGGTCGATTCCTTGGTCATGATCTGGAAGGGCATAGGTGACAATACATAAGCAAGGTAGCCTACCAGTCTATAATCAATCAAAAATATTTAATAATAAAATATTTCGGTCCTATGTCGTGACAAATTTGTTCTAGTGTTCTAATTGTTTCTAGATAGGTTTTCCTAAATTGTTGTTGTGACCTGCATGGGCCACCACTGAAAACATGTCACGACCCGATCCCAACTTTGGGTCTAGTCGGATCATGCCCAGCCTGCGCCGTTGATGAGACGGCGGCAGTAAGCTGTTCAGTAGCAGGCAACCACACAACACAGATATATATTTGTCACAACTTTTATTCGGAATTGAAATTCAGTTAAAAGAAATATTCTGAATACATCTGAAATTGAAAATGCAGGAAATACTACAACTCCAAAATGAAGAAAAGAAATGCTGAAAAGGAAATCTAGCAATCTGGTTCCGTCGCCTCAGGATCAGCGTCCTCCGGAGACGGCTCCGGTACTGTCGCAGGGTAGAGGACCGGATCATAATAGCTATTAAAATATAGCTCGTCATCCTCAGTATTACCTAAAATGTTGTCTCCAGTCAGGAGGGAGCAAGAACGAATATGCATCTCATAATTTAAATAGTAATTGAAAGAGCAGGGTAAACAGTTTGAAATAACATTTTCAGCAGTTTAAAACAGTTCTGTGTGTATTGAATATGCAAACGTCTATGACCGGCTTGGGTTAATCAGTAGTATCCTAGCGATACGATATGGCTTATCCCCGTGTGTGAGAGGGGTAAGCTAACACAGTAGTTACATTAGGGGCTTTGGTCATAAACGCCTACACTATTCCCCCAGTCCCAGATTCAGTAACAGTAACAGTCGGTAGAGTTCCGTGCCAGCAGTGTAGTTTAACATGCATCTTAACTTTACTAAATAAAATACAGGAATACACAAATCGTAACTTGCCTTGTATTAAATTGACTGGAAGAGACTCGGTACCGAGAGGAACGTGAACGTCATCCGCTTCGAGTTCCTACAGTTGAGAACTCGATTTAGAATCCTGAAAACCAGACTAAGTGTGCTAGTTGCAATCTCTAGTAGTCATGTCCTAGTCAAGTTGGATTAAGTTTAGTTTCCTAATGGTTACTCGCAACTACGGCGTTGATTTAAGTCGGTAATTGGTTTTTTTGGAAATCCCGAAAATCAAGTATAATTTGGAAATCGCGAGAATCAATTATGATTTGGAAAACTTTGTGTTTGTAATATTTTATAAAAAATACAATTTATTTTGGTGATAATCGTGAGTAAATAATATTTTTTATCATTTTAAACTAAACTCGTAATTAAGCCGTAAATCGCGATTTAACCTACGAAAATGCACCAATCCAACCGCCCCAAATTTGCATCCACCAGAAAGAAAGAAAATAAACTACGCTACACACAATACATAGGCACAGCTACTGGTCCTAGGGTGGGCTTATGCCCGATACATTTTCTTTTTTACATTAAATAAGAAAATGACTGAAATTAATTAATTAATGCGGTAATTAAAAGACTATAATAATTAGTCAAAAAATAAAATAATAAATAAAAGAAAACTAGGAGTCTCAGACTCGTCCATTCTTCAATTTCGGTTTATGCCTCAACGTCTGGTCGGACCGGTGCGTTTGCATTTCGCCGGGGCCCACAGACCGGTACGGTCGTCGCCCAAAAAATCAGTTTTGCAAATCATTTTCGAAAGCCGGTTTTGAAATTAATAAAATATAATTTTTAAAAATTTGGGCAGCACTTCCTCTATTCCGGGATAAACCCAAAACTGGGAAGCGCGCCAACAAACCTGCAAAATGTCCCAAACCAGGGAAAAACCCTTTTGTATAGAAAATATCACAGAACCAATTCCGGAACCACACTGGAAATCCCGTTTTATCCAAAACAAAACCACAGCAACACAATCTCACAGACAAACGTCACCCAAGTGCTAAACGTAGCTAACGGAAATATAACGCAACTAACCGGATTCCCGAGAGGGAATCGGGGACCGATTCTCATCATCGACTACCACAAAATAAATGCAACGGGGCAGAGATTAATACCTCGGGTGCTCGGCTAGAGCTCTCAGATGTTATAGAAAGAAATAAATAATCACGCAACGGCGTCGACGTCGAAAACGTCAGAAAAGTCCAGAATGGGTACGCTGGCCCAAGATAAAGAAACGCCGCAAAGGAACAGCGCTGTTGGCGGACAGTGACGCTGTCGGCAGCGTCGAGGAGCGGATCGCCGGAGAGACGACGGAAAGTGGATCTGGACAGCGGGGGTTCGCCGAGGAGGGCGCCGGAGAGTGGCGGCGGAGCGGGGGCTCGGCCGGGGCTGGATCGGGGGATGCTGGCCGGGCACGGGACGGCCGCGGGAACAGCGCACGAGAAGCGGCGCTGGGTGGCGCAGCTGCGGGAGGCGGACCCCCGGAGGGCGGTCGGCCGGCGGGGAAACTCCGCACGGAGGGGCGCTCGGGTGCTCCGAGGGGCGCGGGTCCACTGGGTGGAGCTCGGCGTCGGGGGTGGCGCCGATGGTCGGCGGGGTTCGCCGGACCCGCGGGAGAGCGCGCGAGGGGCTCCAGTGGGGAAAGTCGCGTGCGGGGCGCGGACGCCGTCGGTCGGAGATTCGCGGGGCGCGGGCTCCGTCGGTCGGGAAATGGGTTTCTGGTGGGGATTAGGGCTTGGGGAGAGTTGGGGAAATTTTTTTCTCTTCTCCAAGAATGGAGATGAGAATCAGAGAGAGAGAGAGAGAGAGAGGTTGAGAAAATAAAGAGAGTTGAGTTTGTTTCTTCTGTGAAGTGGTGGGGTGAGATGGGAAGAGAAGTGGAGTCATTAAAAGTGATGGTGGAGTGTGCGTGTGTGGAGTGGAGCAAAGAGAGGGAGGAAAAATAGGGAGACTAACAGGGAGTTGTCCAATTCAGATGCTGGTCCCACGGGACCAGCCACAATATATATTTTTTTTATTCATTAAAAATTAACCAAGATTTAGAAAATAAGAAAGAGGGTTGGATACAGGCTCAGGCCTGGGTCTGGGCTCGGACTCAGGTCTGGGTCCGAAAACAAAAAATCATGTTATATTTTTTTTTGAAATCCTTTTCCATCCTTAAATATTTAATAGTAATATTTAATAATATAATAATTTAGAAATGCGAACAATAACACAAAAATTCTATTAAATGATTAAAATACGAAATAATGGGTTCACATTTCTAGACTCAGTAGGTTCGCCCCCACTTTGGTGGCAACCGAGTTTGATCGAGCACAGCGGTTCCAGCAGGGACTGCACTTGGAGATTCTGTTGGCAGTAGAACAGTTTGAGCATCGTACCAATGCAGTCTTGAGGGCGGCTAGGAGGCATGAATATACCTCCCAGCAGATTACAGACAGGACCGACAATAGGAAGCGGTCCTACAACCAGATGCACCATCTTCAGCACCAGCCCCGGCCCCCAGGGCTTTGACTATTGGAGCTCCAAGGCGGACGGCCTCAATCACGTCTGATCAGCGATCAGCCCCGACGCAGCAGAAGTCGAAGCAAAAGTTCTCTTCCGTAACAGGATGTTCCTATTGCAGGAAGCCAGGCCATGTTGACAGAATGTCGGAGGGCACAAGGATTGTGTCTAGTTTGTGGAGCACCTGATCTCTGGGTGGACACTTGCCCGAACAGGGGCAGTTCGTCTGCGTCTAACCTAACCAGTTCATCAGTTAGAGGACCAGCACCAGTTCAACAACAAAGAACCTTCAGCACACGAGGCCATTGGTGCCTCAAAATCAAGCATACCAGCAGCACAACCAGCATCAGTTCACCCCGCCCGCAGCACAGAACAGGCAGAGAGGTTTCCAGCAGAGGGGACCTGATGTTAGAGGACAAGCTATGATGATGACCGCAGAAGAAGGGTCAGCACCATGAGGTTGTGGCAGGTACAATTCTCGTCAACTCCTTTCCAGCATCAGCATTATTTGATTCTGGTGCGTCGCATTCATTCATATCTGCATGATTCGCTACACGGATAGGATTGGAGCCCGAGTCATTGTCAGTGAGGCTCAGTATTCTTACTGGTAATGGTCTTGTGGTAGCGGATAGGGTGTTTACCTCATGTCGAATCGTAGTTAGCGGTAGAAAGTTCTCCGCTAGATTAGTAGAGTTCTCTATGGCAGATTATGATGTGGTCTTAGGTATGGATTGGTTGAGAGACCATTATGCTAGGATAGACTGCCATATTGGCAGGGTTGTCTTTAATATTCCCGGAGAACCCGAGTTTTCATTTTCCCGAAGTGCAGTAGAGCCTTCTCTTCCAATATTCCAGATGGCAGTACAGCATACAGTTGCCCAAGATAGTTGATGAATTTCCAGATGTCTTCCCAGAGGAACTTCCAGGCATGCCTCCAGAGAGGGAGATCGAGTTCACTATAGACTTGATTCCCGGAACAGCACCAGTTTCAGAGCGAGTCTACAGGATGGCACCTTCAGAGTTGGAAGTTTTGTACAAGATGATTGAAGAATTGAGGACCAAGGGATTCATCCGTGCTAGTGGATCGCCTTGGGGAGCCCCTATACTTCTTGTAAAGAAGAAGGATGGTACGTCCAGATTATGCGTTGATTACCGTGCCCTGAACTCGGTGACGATCAAAAACAAATATCCTCTCCCGAGGATTGATGACTTGTTTGATCAACTCAAAGGGGCTTTGGTATTCTCAAAGATAGATTTGCGGTCCGGATATCACCAGATCAGAGTCAGAGTAGGACATTCCGAAGACAGCTTTCAGGTCAAGATATGGATATTGGGAGTTCCTTGTTATGCCCTTGGAGTGACCAATGTGCCAGTCGTGTTCATGGATCTCATGAATCGGATTTTTATGCCCTACTTGGATCAGTTTGTGATTGTGTTTATTGATGACATCCTGGTCTATAGCAAGACGGAGGCAGAGCATGAAGAACATCTTAGAGTTGACCTTCAGATGCTTCGGGAGCATCAGTTGTATGCCAAGTTTAGCAAATGCGAGTTTTGGCTCGATCGCATTTCCTATTTGGGTCATATTATTACCCGAGGAGGAGTGGAAGTGGATCCCCAGAAGATTGTGGCAATCGAGTCATGGCCAGTTCCCAGTTCACAGCAGAGGTTCGCAGCTTTCTTGGATTGGCCGGCTACTACCGGCAGTTTGTCTCAGATTTTGCCAGGATTTAGCACCGATGACCTAGTTGACTCGCAAGGATGTGCCGTTTGCTTAGACAGCAGAACGTCAAGAGTCTTTTGAGAAATTGAAGCAAGGTTTGATGACGGCTCCCATCCTTACATTTCCAGATGAGACCGGAGGTTTCACAGTTTATTGTGATGCTTCAGGAAAGGGATTAGGATGTATCTTGATGCAACATGGGAAGGGACGACAACTTCGTGATTATGAGAAGAATTACCCGACCCATGATTTGGAATTTGCAGCAGTAGTGTTTGCATTGAAGCTGGAGGCACTACTTGTATGGCGAAGAGTCGAGATGTTACAGATCATAAGAGCCTGAAGTATGTGTTCACTCAGAAGGATCTTAACATGCGGCAGAGAAGATGGCTAGAGTTACTTGGAGATTATGATGTCAACTTACAGTACCATCCAGGGAAGGCCAATGTAGTAGCATGCACTGAGCAGGAGAGCAGGAGTCTACATTCTTACAGCTCAACCAGAGTTAGTGTCAGATTTTCAGAAGATGGATATCGAAGTGGTTCTTCCAACCAACTGGCACTGATGGCAAGTTTGCAGATTCAGTCCAGCATAGTCGCGAGGATCCGAGAAGCGCAGTTGCGTGATTCCAAGCTTCAGCGACTCAGAGCAAAGTGTGAGGCAGGACGCCGACCAGAATTGAACATTCATGAAGATGGTACACTTAGGCATGTCACTCATCTTTGTGTACCTAGCGAGATATCAGACAGGAGGTTCTTGTAGAGGCTCACAGTTCACAGTATTCCGTTCACCCAGGTAGTACCAAGATGTATAGAGACGTTCGTCAGTACTTTTGGTGGAATGGTATGAAGCGGGAGATAGCCCGGTTTGTCTCTCGGTGTTTGGTTTGTCAACAAGTTAAAGCTGAACATCAGAGGCCAGCTGGACTTCTTCAGCCTTTATCGATCCCAGAATAGAAATGGGAGAATATAACCATGGATTTTGTAACAGGGTTACCAAGATCCCCAGCCGGCAGAGATGCGATATGGGTTATCGTGGATCGACTGACGAAGGTGGCACACTTTCTTCCTTTCAGAGTTGGTCAGTCGACAGAGCAGCTTGCAGAGATGTATCTCAGGCAGATTGTCAGGCTACATGGAGTGCCAGTCAGTATTGTGTCTGATCGGGATTCCAGATTTACCTCACACTTTTGGCGCAGTCTTCAGGAGAGTTTGGGGACTCGACTTAAGTTCAGTTCAGCATATCACCCGCAGACAGATGGCCAGTCAGAACGTACCATTCAGACTCTTGAAGATATGTTGAGATCGTGCACTCTTGACTTTGGTGGTTCTTGGAAGAATCACTTGCACTTGGTGGAGTTCTCGTACAACAACAGTTACCAGGCCAGTATCCAGATGGCACCCTTCGAGGCTTTATATGGCAGGAAGTGTAGGTCTCCGCTAGCTTGGGACGATGTCGGAGAACGACAGATGCTTGGTCCAGAATTGATTACTCAGACGGTCGAAGTGGTCAAGAGGGTCAGAGATCATCTTCGGGTTGCTCAAGATCGTCATCGCCATTGGGCCGACTCACATCGGCGTCCCTTGGAGTTTTCTATCGGAGACCATGTATTCCTTAGGATCTCGCCTAACCGTGGCGTCATTCGTTTTGGCGTATGGGGAAAGCTTAGTCCTAGGTATATAGGGCCGTTCGATATCCTAGAGCGAGTAGGTGATGTGTCCTATCGTCTCGCTCTTCCTCCGTCGCTAAGTGAGGTGCATGATGTATTCCATGTGTCCCAGTTACGACGGTACATCCCGGACCCGAGCCATATCTTGGATCATTCGGAATTGGTTGTTGGTACCAACCTTTCTTATGAAGAGAGGCCCGTGTCTATATTGGACCGGAGAGAGAAGATCCTCAAGAACAAGACTATCAATTTAGTCCGCGTTGCTTGGGGTAATCACTCTCTAGGTGAGTCAACATGGGAGCGTGAGGACGACATCCGATCGCGATATCCTTACTTGTTTGACTCGTGAGGTATAATGTCTTCTTATGCCTTACACCTTTATTGCTTGCATTGTATGATTGCATGAATGAACTGCTTAGTGTAACTTGCTGTGCTTAGTATAGCTTGTCGTGACAACTGTAATGCCTTAATTTAATTCCAAGGACAGAATTCTTTTAAGGTGGGTAGAGTTGTAACGTCCGTTTTCCGGAATACGTATTTCGGCTTTTACGTATTTAGTACCTGCATTTAAATTTCAGGAGTTTATGTGCCTGTGTTTTATTTCTGGAGTTTATTTGGGCATGTTATTCCATTATTAATATTGTTTCCCGAACTCGCGGAATTTTGGTTTCGCGTATTTTCGAGCCACTTCGGGTTTCGGTTTTTGCATGGCATGGTTTGGTTTAATTTGGTTTATTTGGAGGGAACCCTTTAACCTATAACTCACCCTCAACACACCCCACCATCCCACCATTAATACCCTCAACTAATTTCTCTCTCCTCATTCATTTTTTCTCCAACTACTTCTTCTTCCTTCCTCCACACCATTAAAACCCAAGGCAAGTGCAAACTTGCCAATACATGGAGGACCCATTTTATTTGTCCAAAAGCTTCATGAGATGATTTTGTGCAACATTAGAACTTAGCTTTTCTTGATTTGGAGCTTAGATTTATGAAGATCTAGGTTTATATGATTTTTGGATTTTTGTAGATTTGATGGGTTTCTCTTGGGTGTTTGCATGATTTGAGGCTTGAATGTGGTAGAGAATTTAATTTCACCCAAGATGGAACTTTGAAAATCTGAATATGGAGTTGTTTTGGATTTTTAGTGATTTTTGGAAGTTTTTGAAACTTGGAGTTCATCCTCTCGGCCAAGAACAGCCATGGAGGATGAACTGGGCGCAACCCCCTTCCTCGGGCCGCGCACGCGCACTTGCGCTGCCGCGCGCCAGCGTACGCGCGCTTGCGCTGCCCTGTGCCTTGCGCCAACTCCCGACCCCCTCTCACTTGCGCCAACTCCCGACCCCCTCTCACTTGCGCCAACTCCCCTGCCCCTTCCCGGCGCAACTCCCGCCTGCGCGCCTCCCGCACGCGCAACTCGCGCGTCTCCTCCTCTTTGCGCGCACCCTAGTTCCCCCAGTGCGCAACTGGTTTTCGTTCGCGTCTCTTGACGCGACGCGCCCGTTCCGAGCCCGTCTCTTGACATGGCTCGTACCCCGTTTTCGGAACTTGTCTTGGATTTAAGTTTTCTTGTACTTGGAGCTCTCTTAGATTTTGTTGCACGTTGCACAAATGAACTTGGACTCGCAGGATTTGACACAACTTTAGTGTTAATGATTAAATTGTTCTTTCTTGATATTGGACCCGATGTGGTGCCTAACTCATGCCTAATAACTTGTAATCTGGTATACTTGAACAACCTGATAGTGGCCCGTGGTGGCTCACTCTTGCTTGATAACATGGTAATAGAGGCCGTTGCGACGTCTCACCCCGACTTGAATCTGATATTGACACCGTGGGTGCTCATTCTTGCTGCTTGTGTTAGGCTACCGGTCTTGTCTTGTATTGCATCATGTCTAGGACGTGACTCCCTGGGTTACCACGGCCAGGGCTTCACCCGAAAATGGACTAGGATAATGATTAGACCTAAAGTAGATCATGGAGAATTCCCGGTCACAGGCAATCTCATTATCTGGAAGTATATAAGATTGGACTTGTAGCCCACCGTCGAGTAGGGCACATTTCCAGCGCACCGTCGCGTGTTGCACCTTCAAGCCACCTAAGGGTACTTTCGTCTTGGGCGATGTATCTACCTGAAACCCGCGGAAGGATAATGTGATGGACTACAGGGCCTGGGACTGGAACTTCTCATTGTATTCTTGCTAGTAACTAGGTTTATGATAACCATAGTTAGTTAAAGTATTGAGCCGTAATACTTGCTTGGCCGTTTTGATTGGATGGTGTCTAGCCTTGTCTAAGTCTCGTCTAGCACCCTTACCTGGCAGTTCTTCGAACTTAACTTGTTTACTTTAAGTTTCATGACTGCACTGTATTACTTGCATCTTTTCTTTATTTACTGATGATTTGATGCTGGTTTTTGTCCTCATTATGGCTCCCTTGTGGCACTTGCTCGTTCTGGGATCTGACCCAGCTGGTTTTGTATGGCCAGATTTCGGAGCAGTACCCGAGGATCTACCGTACTTCCAGCCCAATGGTGACAACTAGAAGGAACCCGGGCAACGAGTGGGTTTTCCCTTTTTGATTTGTCCGCTCATATGTAAATTGATTCTTTTGAGGCATTTGCCGACGAGCACCTGTTAGCTCGATGCACTTTACTTACTGTTCGCCTACGGGCTGTAATATGATTGACAAATCCTAGGGTTGATTATGTATGACTGAAACTCTTGCTAGTCCTGACATTTTGTACGACTAGCTTCATGATCATCTGATATGTAATATTTGGGACGCCTTATATTTATATGTTTGATGCTCTGAGATCTTGTAACTTATTACTTGCTTGAAATTGAGACATTAGGCTTGTATTTGACCATAAGAGACTGTTGGCTTGCTAGTTAACCCTCATATTTCTAGACAACCGCGACCGTATACTGAGGTGGATTCCACTTCGACATACGTATCTGGCTGTGTCTGTTCTCCGCTCTCCAGTATATTGGATCTGGGGCGTGACAATTGCATACCATCTGATCTCAATATGTCATCTAATGGGACTATTCAAAATTCACCCCAATTACTTGGTAAGATTTCTTGGTTAAACTTATTGCTTTATTATATTCGGCAATGCTCTTTTTCAATTGATTTAATTTGATATTTTTGTTTAACTTACATTATTGATTGGTTGTATATACATTGTATTGGTTACCTTTTTAGAGTTTCTTTTCAATAAAGTATATGGTTTGTCTTTGCCCACGTGTACGTCAAAAATAGTTATAAGAACCATATTATGATATTATTATCATGCATTTAAACATAAGTACTTCCCTGCTATTTAGTCACTTAAGATGTCTAACCTTCTAAGATTGCTAAGGAGCACAAGTATAGAGAGCATAAAATGTGTTTAAGCTGTATATTGTCTTTAAGATAGAAGAGCATGCTATGTGCATATCGGGTGTTGTATCTTTTACTGGGATTACAAGTAATACCGTTGGGATTGGAAATCTAGTTACCTCACACTTGGGGAAGACTGTCAATCACTACACAAGACTTCTTTTAGGAATTCAACTATCCACCAAGTAGGCATCTTGGTTTTTCGCCTGACCCCTTCTTGCCTGAAGTTGAGCAGCTCGAGAATACGACAAAGATCGGTCGATGTTAGGTCGATAGGCAATCACAATAAATATGCATAATGCATGTGTAAAACATAATGTGCGTCATCGTTCACACTGTCAAGATGGGTATAGGCTTGGTGTCACAAATACTTTTGTATTGTTGGGGACATGGTTGGAAATATGAACAAGAGGCACAACTCATTCTTTATCCAGCCATCAAAATTAATTAAATAATATTAGCTTCTTGTTGCACAGACAATTCTGAATAATTATTGTGGATAATAGCTTGCGTACGAAATCTTTGGATGCATGTTCTACTGTTTGTTCCCTTTAGGTGACTAGATTATTAAGGACTCGTCCTCTATTCAGTTCAGGGATCTGTTTAATTTTAAAGGACACAATACTGCTTCTCTATAAGTATGGTCCAAACTCAATTGCTGATCACCGGAAATTGGAATAGTAGATCAACGAATAAATTTAAGCAACACCGGTCAATAAGAAAATGTTGTGGCACAGAGTAACTTTTCAAATCTTCTGCTTACATCAGCTTCACAACAGGTAGTATGTCCATAAGATGCAGACAAACTGTTCAAAGAATTAGTGTATATTGTTGAAAACTCTATCTTCCACAAAACGATTGGTAAATCCACTTTCAAAAGTAGCTTAGATAAGGGTTTTACTTTTTATGTAACTATGCAACATGTTAGTTGGATGTGTGAGATGGGTGGAGTACAAAATCCATGAGCCTTACTTTTTCCTTTTTTAAAAGATTACAACTTTATTTCCATTTAGGCATGCTGCAAAGGTTGAAGAGGCTAGTTTTTCCTCCAAATTAATTTATTGTGCTGGTACTGTTGCAATACTCATGTCGCCAGTTAAAGGGCTTTAAAAGATTACAACTTTAAATATCCAACTGATAATACCAAGGTCGCAGGTTCGAGACCTGCATGGGCCACCACAAAAACATGTCACGCCCCAGTTCCAAAATACTTGGGTCCAACAAGTGACTATGATAACTGGTATGCAAACGTAGGCTACTCCAATATATGGAACCTACGACACATACGTTATATTTGAGCTCCAGTTCAGCTAGTATAATAATGGGTTGCATTTCTAATATTAATGATCTCATCCACAATATAAAAATAATAACTAAGCGGAAACATGGAAATATATAAATGAACTGAAGGAAATGATAGTACGAAGGAAATAATAGTAGGAAAGTGCCAACAGTCGGGTGGAAACAAATCCACTACCAAATGACTATTATTAACCAAAAATAGGAAATAGTCCAGTACATCTGAAATAAAATGAAATGCCAGAAAATAAGCGATCCATCTAGAAGAAGATAATGGAAACTCCGAGGGCAAGATCTCCTCGTCTAAGTGCAAAGTCAGGTCCTGATCCGTACACCTGACGGTACTCCTGTTCGTCCAAGTCTGGAAGAAAACCAAGTCCTCAGTGGGACATAACAAAATACAAACAACATGCTATAATAATGAAAGATAAATATATGCAAAAAGGGTTTTTCTAACCTCCTAAGTACAAATTTTAGAGGACAACTTTTGCACGCATGGGCAAGTATAGGCTGAAATAGGATCTCCACATAGCTCGAGGCTAGTGGTACACATATACTGTCTCACAGTCATCTGTAAACTTCCATAACGATCAGCGATCATCAGAGGGTATCTATAAATAGAGATCATCATTCCCATAGTTTCCTCCGGATACTATGGTTTACCGAATTGGGTAGCCATACGCCTAGTGACTGTCCTCCCCCTTAGTCCCCATACTGTCCAGGTCGTATACACAACATGTCCAGCTTGTAACTGCTTGAGTCTCTAATGCACTAAATCAAAGCAGTTACGTTTCTAACCGTTACACGTCCCGTACGTACCGATAGCTAGTCGAGTACGATAGTCCGTGCCCCTAACATGAATCTTATATCTGTGTCATATGTGTGTCATGGCCAAGGGAGATATGATAATATTCCACTGGTACAGGGTAGTCGTCTAACAACTAAGTCAATATGTATAAAAGAAATAAAAGAACAAGTAAATGACGAATTCCGTCAAGCGCATCCAAGTCTAGCTTGGAAGCTCTATGTATGTAATAAGTACTAAATAGGAAATATAAATAGACAGTAATAATAACAAGGTATACTTGCCTGGTGACTGAGTAGTGGCAAGGAAATGTCCAGGTACTGAACTCGACAAGTCAACCGTCGCAGAAAAAATGAAATCCGAATGAACGTCTTCGGATGCTGAAATAAACATCACCAACGTTCTCAGAATGAGTGAGAAAGCTAGAATTGCCTATTCATAAGTCCAATTTGGACACAAGGACAAAAATGACAGTTCCGAGTCAAATTGGAGTTCGCCGTTAGGCCCACTTTGCACCGGAAAATGTGCCAAAATCAAGATTCAGTACACTATATGTCCACAAGACCAAAGGAACGATACGAACTCAACGGTATGTCCAAAATTGGATTCCGGTGAGCCGAAATCAAAGTCATCCGTTAAGTAGGACTGCGGGGCCCACAAAAAGGCGATCCGGTCAACGGTCTCAGAATTGGACGAAACTTGGGTCACATGACAAGTCAAATATTACGAGTCTAGTGGCACAAATTTCGTTGCGATATGATGAGCACATAGAAAGTAATTGCATTTTCTCAAAAAACCACGATACGGTAGTTTTTGACGGATACAGGTCAATTCGCCGCGCACAACGTTGCGATTTTGGATTCCGTCATATCCCACATGTCGGGGTAGACCGTACGCGCCTTTCGGTGCAATCGGTTCGAGCCGGGGTGGTCTGGTTTGTCGGGACGGACCCCGATTCATAGAAATTCTAGGTTTTGAACTGTTTTATGGAGCCTACTTCGGCTCTGGTTTTGATCTGTTTATAGCTTGAATTAGGTTCTGGAATTTGGTGAGGTCATAGACAAGTTAACCAAGTTTGGATTAGCGCAAGTGGCACTGGATTTCGTTGAACGAGCAGAAAGTTATGCTCGTTCAAACTTCCAGAAAAACCACAGAATTCTGAACGTAAATTTCAATGGAAAGTTATGATTTTTCTCAAGTTTGACAAGAAATTTAACTATGTAATCCAACATTTTTGCTACAAATTGAATCGAAACAAAGATGGTTAACTAGAGTTTGTACTTGAAAAGTCGGATCGGGATTTGGTTGATCGAGGAGAGAGAACGGGGTCCGTGAAAATGGCTCGGCGCAACAGGATTCTGTCGCGCGCACAACAATTTGGAGTGTTTCGAGCCTCCGTACGGCACGAGCACGCGTCAAGGACGACTGCAGCGATGCTCGGGGGTTCGAGACGCGGTCCTCGGGTGCTCGCTGACTTGCAACAGCGATGAACAGTACTTGGGAAGTGGTGGTGGTTGGAACGAATGTAAGAGGGTGGGAAAGATATGGGAGGTTGGGAGAGGAATTGATTTGAGAGTAGTAGTTAGAGAGAGGAGGAGAACGTTTAGAGAGTGAAGGGAATAGAGACGTTGAGGATAAAGAGAATGGAAGGTGGAGAGATGAAGTCGGAAGTACATGGGAGTGTAGGTAGTTAGGATTGGCTTGGGTAGATATATTCATAGGAATTAGATTAAGGAAAAAAAAGATTTGGCTTAATAATAATAATAATAAAAAATGGGGAGTTTACATTGCATATCCATGTCAATTCAGATTTTGGAAATGTTTTGCATCACTAATATGCAATATATTCTGCTGTGATATTTATCAGTCCAAAATGTACTTGTACAAAAAATTATAACCATACCATACCACTATTCATTTACTGAAAATAGGTTCATCATCATTACGGCAAGGTTCACTGAGTCACATGAATAAAGGTCTTTTTCAAAACAAAACAAAAACTCACTCGAGTCCTAATCTTCGTTTTCCAACGTAGAATAGAGATATTGTTGATAACAAAATGAAAAAAGTAACCATATTATAATGAGTTGCGCTTGTTAGGAGTTTTTTATAGTTAAAAAGTAGAACATTGGATCATTATCATAATGACTAATTGCGCTTTTAGGGGATTCCACTCTGATATAAGCTATAACGAGTTGTATAAAAAGCATCCCTAATAACATTGTCATTTACATACTTCTCTGCTGCAACTTCATCTCATTATCGCTCGCTTAATTTATTGTTACAAGGCCACTGTCCAAGACTGTGAGGTTCAACGTGTTGAGAGTTATTCCGGCTGGCTGGCTGGCTCAACTGGTGGTGGAAAGAAGGCCTTCTCTGCAGTCTCTCTAAGTTGCATCTTTGCCCAGCCTTCCTTAGGGATTATGTGGTCTGTCTTTAGTGGAGTTCTTACTCTGCCATCCTGATGAGTAATATGTTTTTTAGGCAGTGTTTGTGCCTGCCCCCTGAATAGTGTTATTTTGTAAGCATAGTGTTTTTTTTGTCGGCGGCAGCAGCAAACTTATTTTTCATGGCTGACCTGGTTTTGGCCATGAGACGTTATTTCATAATCTTCAGTTTTGGTACTTGTATTGAATGTATTGACTCAACATTCACTTGAACTAGAAACCAACATCAATCCTTCTTTGAAGTTTGCTCGTCTCTCTTTCATTGCTAATACTATTTTGTTTCTGTAATTAGGAATTCCACCCCACATTCAAAGTTCAGAAGTAGCAAGAAACCCATTTTCTTTTACATGTAATCCCTTGATGAATTGTTATTTTCATTAATGCTTTCTCCATCAATATACCTTTTGCAACACGTTATGTCAATCCCCAGGGTAGTCTAGAAAAAATCAATCCTTCTTTGAAGTTTGTTCGTCTCTCTTTTATTGCTACTACTATTTTGTTTATGTATTTAGGACTTCCACCCCACATTCAGAGTTCAGAAGTAGCAAGAAACACATTTTCTTTTACATGTAACCCCTTGATGACTCCTTATTTTTTATTAATGCCTTCTCCATCAATATACATTTTGCAACAAACGTCATACCAATCCCTGTGGTCGTCTAGAAAATCCCTATGGAACCAATGATTTTTTACCAAAATTTGACATTTTTTCATATTTATAATAAATTAGGAAACAAGACAAAATTTGTGTCGGACTCATTGTCTTGATTGTGTTATTGGAGGAAACTAATAGGTGAATTTATATTGCTGAAAACATAAGATATTGCATGCAAAAAAAAGTACTTAAAAGGGAAGAAAACAAAGTTCTGTGTAGCAACCAACTATATACCCCCCCCCCCCCCCCCCCCCCCCCCCCCCCCCCCCTCTCTTCTTTTTTCATAAAAAGTAGCCATCATTTCTTCCATTTGCCGGAGCACCCCTCATCACCATCCCATCCAAGCAAGGGGCTTTGCTATGCCTACAACCCCCTTACAACTAAGGAGGTTAACATTGGAGAGGTGGGGCCTCCAATCCCCCACCGACATTGATACATGTATGCCTAAAATTGGATTAGTGTTATAAATGGTGGTTGAGGTGGCCGTCTAGGCGGTAGGTGTCTCTGTCCGCACCACCTTTGTCGTAGGCGGTGGAGTAGGAGGCAAATGGAGGTTTGGCGGTATAGGCGGAGGTGAGCTGGCGTAGACGGACGCCTATGCGGAGCAATAGAACATGTTTTGGCCAAAAAGTCTTGCAAGTATTATGGACCTATGGTTCACTTTTACACAACGAAAACTATATAAATCTTCTTTCTACAACTTAGTTATGCCTGTAACACCCTTAAAATATGTATATTATGCAAAAAGGCATTGATAAAATAGTACAAAAATGTCCAAAATGTATGAACCGTCTAGACGATGCCTAGGCGGTAGGTGGACTCTCTCCGCTGTGCATCCATCTAACGCCGTTTAGAATAAACCCACAACCTATAACCGGTACGAACTTGTGAAACCCGCTTTCCGAATTATTTATTTGCATTTAATTGTTTTTAGTCGTATCGTGATTTTTGAATTATTTAGTATTTAGTATTACTATTAAAATTATTATATTTATTAATATTTGTTATTGTCGGTTCGGAAAGTATTATTTTCAAAATATTAAAATTACATGGATTTTGTTTGCTAGCCCGACCACGAGCCAGAACCCGGACCCAATCTCGTTTCCCGTCCCGAATTCACATTTTAAATCCTTTAAAATGGATAATTGGTATTGTTTATATATTAATTATATAAGTATATACATTATATGTAGGTATAATAAAAAAAAGAAAAAGAAAACAAATTTAACTTTAACAGCTCTACCCGGCCCTACCCCCACGACATACCAGATGGACCCTTTCTCCCCACGACCAAGTTTTTTCCACCCTTCTCTCCCTATAATTCATTCCTCACCTCCCCTTTAAATCTCCTCTCCTCCATCTTCTTCTTCTTCTGGATTCCCTAACTCTTTCATCTCTCTCTCATCTCCTCCTCCTTTCCCAGGCTAGCTCGAGCCGTGCCCTAGCAAACCCGACCTCGAGCTTCCGACCCGAACCCCTGGCCGGCCGCCTTGCTGCGGCGCGACCCGAACTCCTCGCGGACACGCCGGCCGCCTCGTGTGCGTCGATCCCGTGGCCACCCGACCGGCCGGACCCGTTCCTGTGTTCCCCGAGCTCGAGCCCCTCCGATGCTCCGCGGCCTCGTCGTCGTCCGAGCTATCTCCGCCAGCGTTTCCCCGAGACCCGAGCCTCCCACCGGAGCTCGTCCGCCAGCGCCTCCGCCCGCTTTCCCCTGTCCGGAGCCAAGCCCTAGATCCGGCCATCCGATCCGCTCGGCCGGAACACCCGACGACCCCCTGCGCGTTGTCCCGTCGCAGCCGCTGGCCGTGGCCACTGCACCGAGGCTACTGCCCCACTAGCCCCGTTCCACGGTGCCCCACTGCGCTTTCCGCGACCCTCTTGCCGATTTTCCTTACAGCGCCGGCGCCCCGCTTCCCGTGGCCCCGTACTCCGGCAACCCTGCGTCGATGTCCCGCGGCCTCTATCCGCTGTTCAGCTGATCCCCGTTCCCGCGGCCCTATCGGCCGGACCCGCTTCAGCATCCGCGACCATCTCTGGCCGCCCCTTTGTCTCCGCCTGCTCCGTGCGGGTCGACCCTCCGTGCTCCGTGCCTCGGCCCGCTGCCGCTGTCCCGAGAGCTTTCCCGTGCCGCTGTCCGCACTCCGGTGTGCTGTTCCGAAAGCTTTTCCACTGTTCGTATGGATTTTCTATCTCAATTATTCATCTGAGAGCTCTAGCTGAGCACCTAAGGTATAATTTCGCCCCTTTGCTCCTTTCCATAATTAGTATATGATGACGTGGTCCTAACCCCGTCCCGGGGATCGGACGTTTGACTTGTTGCGAATTGGGGATACGCGTGATGTTCTACGTCACTGCGGTTATTTCGTTTACCGGTAGTTCGGACCGTTACGCGGAACGCGTACGTCCCGATTATTTCGGTCTTGTGTGTTTTGGTAGTTTACCTATACTAGTTATATATCCTGGTGATTGTGTTGGCGTGGTTTGGTTATGGTTATGGATTTATTTTAGGACGGCTATACTTTGGATTTTGGGTTGGTATTCCCTGGTTTGGGATTTTCTTATGCAGGGTTGGTATCGCCTTTGTGGCTGGGTTCCCAGTTACAGAGGAGGTGCTGCCCAAATTTTCAGAAAATGACTTTTCAAAGTGTTGGTATTTAGAACGATTTCAATTATCTAAAAATCTACTTTTAAACTCAGTTATGAAAAACGATTTCCAAAACTGGTTTTGCCGGCTTTCACGGTTTTCCTGAGTTTTCGTATCCTCGAACAGGCGACGACTGAACCGGTCGGATGAGCCTCGACGAAACGCAAACGTTACAGGGCATTCTTGTACGTTGATGCGTTAGCCAGCAACGTGAGTTGCACGACCAAGTCTGAGACGCATTTCAAAACCGTATTTAATTACAATATTTTATAATAGATACTGTTGTTAGCATTTTTGGTGCAGGACTTTGGCCTGCTGTTTGGACCGTTCGCGGCACTCAGAGCTCGCCATTAGATAGGGATTTATGTATAATAATTTGTAAGGGCATAAGCCCGATTTTCTGTTTTCCTCGCTGTTTCCTTGTATTGGTAGCTTTAGGACTTTTTCCTTTCTTTCTGGTTGGTTTTACTTTTTGTAATTAGACGCGTAGTTATAAATTGGTTGTTAAGTATTTTGTATAAAATTAATAAGGATTTGTCACAGTTAAATTAATTGGCTAAAAGTTAGTAAGTTAATAAGTTCACGTTTTATCATCAAAAGAAAATGTAGCTTTATACATATATTATAAAAATACCAAGATTTGCATATTAACCGATAATTGCTATTTTTCTCAAGTAAACCATTAACCGGCCATCCAATTAAATCGACAACGTACGTAGCTCGCGATGTTAATCGTTAGTTGTATATTAATTTAATAACTTAAAATCTGACTAGGGTTCTGATACTAGAGATTGCAACTAGCACACCTAGAATGGCTTCACTATGGTTCTAAGTCAGGGTTCTCAATTGTAGGATTTCAAGGACATACTTGACTTCCTCTTCGGAACCTACATCCCGGTCCAGTCATTGAACAAGGCAAGTTACGGTTATGTCATCTGATATTTTAATTAATAATTGTCATCATTGCATGCTTAAACCACATTGCTACACGGAGCTCTCTTATAGTCCAATATTGATTGTTATTGATTGTGGGGATTGGGGGAATATTGTAGCGTTTATGACCAATACCCCTCATATTGCATATTGATTGTGTGAGCTTACCACTCCTACATCTGGGGATAAGTCGTATCGCATCGCTATGATGTTATTGTACAACCCAAGCCGGTCATAGACGTTTACATATTCAAATCACATTGTTTCAAATATTGCATTGTTAAAGATTGCTGGAAAATATTGTTCATATATTTCAACTGTTTAAAATTGTATATTTTCGTTATTATTTAGAATGTTAGATACATATTTGTACTTGCTCCCTCCTGACTGGAGACCAACATTTTAGGTGATTACAACTGAGGAGCTGCATTATTACACCTTCGTCGGATCTGACTTGGATCCCGCAGACTCGGCTGAACCTGGAGTCCTTAAACCCGAGAGGGTTATCTTAGTCGTTTTCTTTCTTTCTTTCAGAACGGTTGATTTGGAATGAATGTTGTTTGTAGTTTTCCAGACCAGTTTCAGTTTAATAAAAATGTTTTATTTTCGTTACATTTTGTCTGTATGTTGTATTCTACTGCTCGATACAGCTTACTGCCTCCGTCTCACAACGGTGCAGGCTGGGCATGATCCGATTCGACCCAAAAATTTGGGTTCTTGTCGTGACATATTTTTAGTGGTGGCCCATGCAGGTCAGTCCTGTAAGTTGGTCTAGTCAACTTAGTCTAGACCATAATGCAGTTCTGTGAATTGACTTAGGTCTAGATGAGACCTTAGGAAAACATACACTAGAAACAACTAGAACACTTAGATGATATATATATCATGTTACATCACAGGTCCGGAGTTATATATTTAAAAATCTATTTTTGCTTGCTTATAGCCTCGTAGGCTACCTTGTTTATGTTTGTACCTAAACTTTTCGGATCATGACCAAAGTTCTAAAGCCATTCTTTTCTTGGCTTTACTAAATCATTTCAGCTTGACTCATTTGATTCATTTACCTAGCAAACTCTCAAACATTCCTTGAATTAGAAATTATTTCTCTCGAGATAATTTCGGTAAAATTCTGTATTCCCTTAGTGATTTTGCCAAGAATATTCTCATTGGCTTCTTCTACTCAACTCGAAGCTGTGATGCTTCTATCTTATCTTGTGTCTGACTTAATTATTCAGAATCAAGTTTGATCAATTCCATAAGTTTCATCTTTGGAAAAAGAATATCAGAGAACAGATACTCCCTCTGATTTCAAAACCAGCCTCTTGAATCTCAAGAGTTACTGGAACCATATTTATCCTGATAAATTCCTTGATTCCAGAAGAACAGACATCTACAAATTTCTTGTTATGATCAGAACCTTAGAACTCGTTTGAATTTTGGAAACTCCTTTGAAATTCTCATGGACAAAGTTGAGAAAATATTCGGTGGCCTGATATGACTTCGTACATATGTGTTGCAGTTACCGCCTGAAATATGGAAACTGCGAGTTTACTGCAGCCAGTTGCGCACTGGCGAGGCATAGACTCGAGTTGAAGTAATTCCAGGAGTTTATTGGTTTCGAATATTATTTAGACCATGTCCTGAACGCATCAGATTGTTCCCTCTGTTGCTCAGCCATGAAATAGATAAAGTTGGAAGATTACTCGGCAACCTATTATTATTCAAGTTATGGAGTCAAAGATTCACTGCAGTCAGGTGCACTCTGGCGAGGTATGAATTCGAGGCAAAGTGACTTCGGATATATCCGATTTTCGAATATTGTTAAGACAATATCTATATCATGGTTGTCTTTTTGCACCATCAAGTTATTCAGACTTTTACCTGGTTAGAGGATTTACATTTCTAGCGGTTGTCTCCATTCTCAGAAATATTTTATCTGATTATGTTCCTATCATGGGCATTCAAATCACTTTCTCTATCCTATTATACAACTGATTGACTTTTCCTGAGTCACAAATTCCTATACTCTAACCAAATTTGATTTGAAACTTTTGTCATTCATGTCAGAAGATTATATTATTTTATATCTTCTCAATAAACTGTTGACCTTCATTTCTTTCCTACTTTCTCCGTGTCATGAGACCTCATGTGATTTCTTTCCTACTTTCTCCTCCTCGTCCGGTAGAATCACGATTTGCAGCAACTTGCTCGCACATCGATGACCGGGGGTGAATCTCTCGTCGCATCGGAAACATAGGCCAGCCGCCCTTCTCGCCCTCATGTCGGCCTCGGAGAGGCGTCTCCCTGGTACTGCGGCTCCTCCTGTTCCGCCCGTGGGTCTAGGCGGTACCGGTGGCGGGGCTGGTGCTGGTGCCCCCGCCGCTGGTCGAGGAAGAACTGTCCCTGCCTGGCTGCGCTGCCCCGTCGTCCCCCAAGCGCCCTTGAGGCGCTTCTCCTCTGCCAACTTCTCCTCGGCCTTGTGGGCTAGGCGGAGGAGATCTTCCAAGCATCGCGGACTCTGCAGCCTGAGCTCCGCTCGTATGGAGGGTTTCAAACCCTTCATAAACATCCCGATCTGCAACTCGTCCGACACCCCCCGAACGCGTCCAGATAATAGCTCGAACTTCGCGACGAAGTCTCGAACTGTCCCCTCCTGGCGTAGCGATGACCACTGCTCGTAGAAATCACCCGAAGCTGTCTCCTGGAAGCGGTCTAAAATGTAGCCCGTCAGCTCCGCCCAGCTGGTGAACGGGGTCCTCGCCATTCTCCACCGATACCATGCCAGGGCCTGGCCCTCAAAATAAATCCCAATGCACCTGAGGACCTCTGCTTCGGTCAGCTCCATGATCTCGAAATAGCGCTCCGCTCGAAAGATCCACTCGTCCGGGTTCTCGCCCTCGAACGTGGGCAGCTTCAGTTTCTTCAGCCGGCGATCCGCGCCAAGGTCACCGTGCTGCATATCCTCTCGGCCTCGTCCTCCTTCCCAGCGATGTGTATCTCTCCGCTGGGTCTCGTATGGGCCCCTGTCACCCTCCTCATACCGCTCGTCAGCCCAGATCTGCTCACCCCACTCCTCCACCGGGCCCCTGTAGTCACCGACTGCCCTCGCCCGTGGTGGTCGTCGTGGGGGAAAGTCCCCTCTCTGGAAGTTGGCGGAATCCGCCATTCCCCCAAAAAAATTGCTGCCTCCGGCGTACCTCGCTCCTCCTGGGGCTCCGCTCCTCCCGTCCACGCCGGGACTCCCGCCAAGCCCCTCCCCGGGCCCGCGAACCTATCTCCGTGGATCGTCATCATCGTCCGACCCCCGAAGGAGGCCCCAAACCCTAGGGTTTCTCCCGCGCGCGGAGCCGATCCGCCGGGACCGTACGGGTCGCCGGCGCCCGGCCACGGTCGCTCGCCGGGGGCTCCCGCGGCCCCGACCGGCCAGGGGTGGCGGTCGGCGGCCGACCAGCGCCCGCCTCCCACGCCCGCGGCCCCGCCCGGGCTGGTGCGGTCGGCGGCGTGGCTCCCGCGCCCGTCTGCCGTCGGCCGGCGCTGCTCCTCGGCCGCCCGCGCCCCGTCCGGCGGCGCTGTGGTGGCGGCGGGTGCGGGCCACCGCCCGTCGGCCGGCCCGCCGCGATCCTCGGTCGTCTCCCCCTCCGTTTGCACAAACCCTAGTTGGTCGCCTAGGGTTTGGGTCGGCGCCGCCTCCGCTTCGCCGCCATTGATCTTTTTGAAATATCTTGTAAAAGCATCATGATTGTCGACGACTCCTTCCGCATATCCCGCATCTCCGTGCGGATCTCTAGATTCGTGGACGCTTGATCCTTCGCGGCGACCTCCATCGATTTCTTCAAACCCTCGATCTCGGCGGTGAAGTCCTCCCGAAGACCTCGGATCTTCTCATCGATCGTGTTTCTTGTTCCATCGGCCATGGCTCGTAGAAAGCTCTGATACCAAATGATGTGAATCGACTTAATCGGTTCACCAAACCCAACAAATAACCAAGAGGAATAGAAATAGAATGATCTTTTATATAGAAAAAGAACAAAACTCCCAACTTTGATGAACGGATCAAAGTAATAAATCCTTCTTCATTGACACTTGCGAGAGTTTTCTCAATACAAGCATAAAAACTAAAGACGGCTAGCCCTAGCTATAAATAGAAAAGGGAAACAAAACCCTAAAGGGATTATTGTGGTGAAAGACCACAATACCCTTTATAACTAAATAACAGAAAAGGCCCCTTTATGACTAAATACAGAAAAAGGCCTAAACAGTGGGCCTGGGCCTAAACTCCACGTCTCCGACGACGGGCGTATGTGATGATGGGTGGGCCCACATCAGATTTATTTTGGGACGGCTATACTTTGGATTTTTGGTTGGTATTCCCTGGTTTGGGATTTTTCTTATGCAGGGTTGGTATCGCCTTTGTGGCTGGGTTCCCAGTTACAGAGGACATGTTGCCCAAATTTTCAGAAAATGACTTTTCAAAGTGTTGGTATTTAGAACGATTTCAGTTATCTAAAAATCTACTTTTAAACTCAGTTATGAAAAACGATTTCCAAAACTGGTTTTGTCTGCTTTCGCGGTTTTCTGAGTTTTCGTATCCCCAAACAGGCGACGACCGAACCGGTCAGACGAGCCTCGGCAAAACGCAAACGTTACAGGGCATTCCTGTACATTGAGGCGTTAGCCAGCAACGTGAGTTGCACGACCAAGTCTGAGACGCATTTATATACTGCTATTAGCATTTTTGGTGCAGGGCTTCGGCCTACTGTTTGGACCGTTCGCGGCACTCAGAGCTCGTCATTAGATAGGGATTTATGTATAATAATTTGTAAGGGCATAAGCTCGATTTTCTGTTTTCTCGTTGTGGTCTTGTATTGGTAGCTTTAGGACTTTTTCCTTTCTTTCTGGTTGGTTTTACTTTTCGTAATTAGACGCGTAGTTATAAATTGGCTATTAAGTATTTTGTATAAAATTAATAAGGATTTATCACAGTTAAATTAATTGGCTAAAAGTTAGTAAGTTAATAAGTTCACGTTTTATCATTAACAGAAAATGTTGTTTTATACATATATTATAAAAATACCAAGATTTGTAAATTAACCGGTAATTGCTATTTTTCCCAAGTAAAACCATTAACCGGTCATCCAATTAAATCGACAATGCATGTAGCTGGCGACGTTAATCGTTAGCTGTAGATTAATTTAATAACTTAAAATCTGACTAGGATTCTGTTACTAGAGATTGCAACTAGCACACCTAGAATGGCTTCACTATGGTTCTAAGTCAGGGTTTTAATTGTAGGATTTCAAGGACGTACTTGACTTCCTCTTCGGAACCTACATCCCGGTCTAGTCATTGAACAAGGCAAGTTACGGTTATATCATCTGATATTTTAATTAATAATTGTCATCATTGCATGCTTAAACCACATTGCTACACGGGGCTCTCTTTCAGAGTCCAATATTGATTGTTGTTGATTGTGGGGATTGGGGGAATACTGTAGCGTTTATGACCTATACCCCTCATATTGCATATTGATTGTATGAGTTTACCCCTCCTACACACGGGGATAAGTCGTATCGCATCGCTATGATGCTATTGTACAACCCAAGCCGGTCATAGACGTTTATATTTTCAAATCACGTTGTTTCAAATATTGTATTGTTAAAGATTGCTGGAAAATATTGTTCATATATTTCAACTATTTAAAATTGCATGTTTTCGATATTATTTAGAATGTTAGATACATATTCGTACTTGCTCCCTCCTGACTGGAGACCAACATTTTAGGTGATTACAACTGAGGAGCTGCATTATTACACCTTCGTCGGATCTGACTTGGATCCCGCAGACTCGGCTGAACCTGGAGTCCCTCAACCCAAGAGGGTTATCTTAGTCGTTTTCTTTCTTTCTTTCAGAACGGTTGTATTGGAATGAATGTTGTTTGTAGTTTTCCAGACCAGTTTCAGTTTAATAAAAATGTTTTATTTTCGTTAGATTTTGTCTGCATGTTGTGTTCCACTGCTTGATACAACTTACTGCCGCCGTCTCACAACGGTGCAGGCTGGGCATGATCCGATTCGACCCAAAAATTTGGGATCGGATCGTGACAGAACTGTTTCATGTTTGGCCCGGTCGAACTGCTAGAACATAGCCGGCAGTTGGTGGGGTCCGTGTTGAGGATCGTCGTGTCCCAGAGGGATTACGTACTCCTACTCGTACCCCCTATATATATACTAGTGGATAAGTCGTGTCATAATGGCACGGACACAAATATATATATATTTTTTTACAATATAGACATGTTACATTCATACTCTCAGAGTCTCAGTTGATAAGAGTGTAAGTGTCATGCGGTATAAGTTTGAGTACCCAAAATGTTTGAACTCATCGTAACTGTTTAGTCGAATATACAACTAACACACCTTTAGTTAATCACACCACATTTAGTTAAGCTTATGAGTTGTAAAAAAAATTGTATAATCAGTAAGCTTACAACTTTTACTGGCTTCATGGTCATGTGGTCGAACTTGAGCTGTACTATGGAGTTGTTCATTTGTTGCATAAATGCTTGTTTTTCGACGATGATAAGTAGCACGACGTTTTTCAAGGAACGCCTGTTTTTCATGTTCAGTAATTGAATGTTGTTTTGCCTTATATTGAGCACGCCGCAGTTGCTTTTTTTCTGTGTCAGTTTCGGTTAGCTCTCGAAGTTGAGCTAGCTAAAAAATTCTTAGGCTTCGACGTGGATGAGAACTCGAACCGTAACCTTGTAATGAATCCATCTACAAATTAATCAAATCAAAAAGTTAACAAAAGATTCTCTTAGGCATTTACACAAACACATAATGTGCAGCAGCAGCTATGACCGCAAGAACAGCAGATCCGACGGTCGAAGGTCGCTCCACCTCTGTTGCTTCTTCTTCCCCGAGACTGATCCGACTGGACCACCACCTGGAGAAGGGTCGAGTAACTTCTCTCTTACCGAAGAATGCCTCCCGGAGATCCTCCGTGGTAACCTCACAGCCGCCGGCTACTCCGGTTCGTGCTGCAGGTCTAGGCTCACGGCGAAGGAAATATGGATGTGATTGTCCGTACACAAAGAGACAATGATTAGATGAGGGCCAACAACCGTAGCCTAGGAGGTAGCCTGGCTTAGGAGAGCGTGTTCGTGTATCGGACACACCAATGACACTTCATACGCTAGAGCACATAAAAAAAAGATGTTGTGCCTGTATCACCCTATCCTTACTTTGTCGTGTCATATCCTTACTTTGTCGTGTCATATATCCTCCTCGCTGAATTTTTTCAAAGTATTTTTTCCGTTGCTCGAACTAGCAACCTTATACTGTAACCACACTTAAACTTTCCTTTTCCTAAAGAGTGGATATGCCTTCGTTCAAGTTTCCTTTTGTTCAAGGGCAGTATAGTATCATGCACGAAGCCACAAAGTTATAATATTATCCATATCTTCTTTAATCCAAAGTCTCTTTCTTAACTACTAAAAATTTCTTGCATTCTCACGCAATAGCAACTGCATCCCACTGGTGCGCCGGATCGAGCGAGCTGTCAGTCCCAAAATTTTCTAAAATAATTTATTATAATGATTAGAAATTTTATAGAATTTGAAAATGATTTTTAACTGATTTTAAAGTCTAAAATATTAGTTGCGATTTTTTGAATTTAATTTGCAATTAAAATTGATTGTTTTATACCAGTTTTACAACTATTGTTTGTCTGTGCAAACGTTAATTTGCACAGAATACTGGCGGGGGTATTTTGCAATTTTGGATTTTGCACATAATTGAGACGGTTGGGGTGTTTCTGCAAATTACATTTGTTCAGGGACCTGATCCCAACCTTCACCCACGACTCCCTCTCTTCCCCGACGGGAAAACCCTAACCCTAATTTTGGCCTGGAAACCCCAACCTAGCCCCAAATCATTCCCTATTTATATCCCCATTTCGAAACCCTAACCCTAATCCCCATTTCGAAACCCTAGCACGTTCTTCTTCTTCTTCTTCCCCAATTCGAAGCCGCTGGAACCCTAGATCCGCCGCCGGAGCCGCTTCAGCCACCGTCGCCGCCGTCAACCACCACAGGAAGGTTCGCCGCGCCAAGACGAACTCGAACCTATTTTCCTTGACGCACCCCGACGCCTCCTCCGCCGCGCAGCGCCCTCGATTGCCCGGACACGTACGTGTCACCTCCTTCTTCTTCTCCATTTCATCTCGTTTTTACCTATGCGGTCGCCTGGTGTTGAGGACCATCGTGGTATGCTCGGACACGAGGGAATCGTGTCGTATCCTTCGTAACCCCCGCGGATACAAGATTCTCGTGTCCCGAACTGTCCGGACACGAGAACGAGATTTGCGTTTTTAGGTTGTAATTGGTTATCGGGTTTTGTTTTAAGTGTTATTGGGTTAACGAGTTTGTTTATGTGTTATTGGGTTTTGGATAATTAACTGTGTTAATGGATTTCAAAACCCATAACCAATGGGTTTTAAACTATGTAAATGGGTTTCGGCCCGTAGGACTTAAGCCAACTGTGGGCTGGGGTTTTATGTATTTATATATATACTGTATTTTTCTTGTATACCGTTTATATATATAAATACATATGTATACTGTTATATACTCTAAATATATTTTATATATTCTATTTACTGCATACATATATATATATATATATATATATATATATATATATATATATATATATATATATATATATAAATACATATGTGTGTGTGTTATATATGTATTTATATTCACGTTCTATAAATCCAGTGCATATACTGTAATACGTAAATAAATACAGTGCCTATATTGTAACTATGTATCCTATAAATACAGTGCCTATACTGTAATATTTATACATTTTTAATTTATTTAGCGTACGTTCTTTTATCATCAATATATGTCTTAAAATGCTTTAATATATGTCTTAAAATGCTTTAATATATGTTTGTTTGCACACTTAGTACCATCTTGTCTATCTCCTAGAACAACTTACTACGTTTTAACTAAGCGTAGGCTTGACATGGCTCGGTCCGGCCCAACAATTTGGATAGCGGGTCGTGACACGAGCTCCTGCTCAATCCGACGGTGGAGGGGGGAGGGAGGCTTGGCGGAGCTCCGGAAAGGGGCTCCGGAAAGTTGCTTTCGGAGGAGATGGGACTTGGGAATATGAATTATGTCAATTGATGAATGTTGCTAACATACATTGTAATGGGTTCTATTTTATAAAATAAATGAATTAAGTTTGGGTCTCTCGGCCATTATTTGTGGTAACCGGACAAGCAAAATTATAGGGCAAAACAAAATACGCAGTGTCTGAATAACAATTGAGTGAAATTTAAAGAGGTCCACCAATATAAGGTATCATCTTAAAGAAGCACAATGTTTAATATTGGTCAACAGTTCCAAAAACATACCACGTAAATGCCATGGCTTAAAAACCAATAACCCAAGAAAAAGAAACTCAACCCAACTCTTTACCATGTGAATAATCATAACAGGGAACCGAAGAAAAAGTCTAAAACTCAATAATCATAACAATGAACATTTCTACTATATATTTAACAAGGTTCTATTTATAAAAAAAAAAAACAAAAAATTATACGGAAATACTATTAAACAAGCTGGAAGAAGAAAAAAAAAATTAAAAGTAAAACAAAATCCCGTCCAACCTGTTAACATCCATCAGCCAAGTGAACAATCATAACCAATAAAGTGAACTATGAAATTAATAGTCGTTGAGAATTCATATGCAAATGTTGTTTCTCAGGATATTCTCGATATTTAACCAGGTACAACATATGCACAGCACATAAATCAGTGAACTTACAAGAATTGCTTCTCAATGATATCAGAATCATATTCAAGAGAATATAAACTCATGAATATAGGTTATATTTCTTCTATTTGGCACACTGATTGTAGCTCATAACATTAAGAAGGACCATAAATGTTAACTAAACATTACAACAGTATAGCAAAAAGAAGCCATTTTATTATCTAACCTCACATAATTAGAGCACTAGTTTTTACATGTTTCAAGATACGCACAACTTCCATCCATCTTTCAAAATCATGTAGCCAATGTTGGGACTCCTTCCCATCAGACCTGGCAAGTTGGCATTTCGAGAGGAATTTGACATTTCAGGAGAAGAATTCAGAGATAGCAGAGGGAATTTGGGGAAGAACAGAGAGTTTGAACTGGGGAATTTTATTGAAGCTTTGAGGAGGAAGAGGGAATTACAACTAGGAATGAAAATGCAAATTACTCATCATGCTCTTCCTTTCCTTCTTCTCTTTATTTATACTACTGCAGTTTTACATACTGCCTAGCTAACAAACTAATTGCCATGTGCAGGTGAGCTGGATTGGTGAGCTGGATTGGAGAGAATTGGTGAGCTGGATTGGAGGGAATTCCTGGAGGGAAATTCTGGACTTTCCTCACGTGCTCGAGCTCTGGCCTTAACCGTTTTAACTGCCATGAAACTGAAGAAGGAAAGAGAGGTCCTCACATGGAACAAAAGGAAATGGAGTGTATAAACTGGTAGAGCCATAGAATTGGCTCGTAACAATGCCTCCCTCTTAATTTGACCTTGCCTCAAGGTCAAAATGAGGGAATTTCTTGATGAAATCCTCATAAGGAACCCATTGGGATTCTTCCTGTGAACAATCTTGCCATTGCACTAGCAGGTCCACTGCAGCCTTGTTTTTTCTTTGGACTAGCCTCCTCTCTAGTACCCAGTGGGGCTCCAACACAAGCTCTTCTGTGTGGGAAGGATTCTCTTGCTGCACAATGAGGTTGGGGCTGAGAGTCTGATGTGAATCGACTTAATCGGTTCACCAAACCCAACAAATAACCAAGAGGAATAGAAATAGAATGATCTTTTATATAGAAAAAGAACAAAACTCCCAACTTTGATGAACGGATCAAAGTAATAAATCCTTCTTCATTGACACTTGCGAGAGTTTTCTCAATACAAGCATAAAAACTAAAGACGGCTAGCCCTAGCTATAAATAGAAAAGGGAAACAAAACCCTAAAGGGATTATTGTGGTGAAAGACCACAATACCCTTTATAACTAAATAACAGAAAAGGCCCCTTTATGACTAAATACAGAAAAAGGCCTAAACAGTGGGCCTGGGCCTAAACTCCACGTCTCCGACGACGGGCGTATGTGATGATGGGTGGGCCCACATCAATACCCCCCCCCTAACAGAGCCACCTTGTCCTCAAGGTGGAAATCTGGAAACTGCGTCTGGAAGCTCGCAGAGTCCTCCCAGGTCGCGTCACAGTCTGGCAGGCCGACCCAATGAATCGGGACCTCCTTCGTCTGGCCGGGTCCTCGTCGGATAGCTCGTACTGCCAAGGGCTCTAACTGTACCTCCATGTCCTCCGTGAGCGTCGGAGGAAGGGTGGGGGATGCTGCCTGATCCCCAATCGCCTTCCTCAACTGAGATACGTGGAAGACAGGATGAATCGATGATGTGTCTGGTAGCCCCAAACGATAAGCCACCTGCCCCACCCGAGCCACCACTGGATAAGGACCAAAGTATCGAGCCGCCAACTTCTCATTCGGCCTCCTCGCCATCGAGCGCTGTCGATAGGGACGTAGTTTGAGATAAACCATGTCCCCTACCTGAAAGCTGACGTCCCGCCGATGCCTGTCTGCCTGTGCCCGCATCACCTGCTGTGCCCGCAACAGATGCTTCCGCAGCTCCTCCAAGACCCCGTCCCGGGTCAACATATACTCCTCCACCTGCCCTACTGGTGTCTGGGCGTCTCCGAATCGTACCAAGGGGGGCGGGTCGCGACCATACAACACCCGGAACGGCGTCGTCCCCGCCCGTGAGTGGTACGAAGTATTATACCAGTATTCCGCCCAAGCCAGCCAACTGTGCCACTGTCGGGGAGAATCAGAGGCGAAGCACCGCAAGTAGGTCTCGACGCTGCGGTTAACGACCTCCGTCTGGCCGTCAGTCTGGGGATGATATGCGGTACTCCTCTTCAGGACCGTACCGTGAACTCGAAATAACTCCCGCCAGAAAATACTCATGAATACCTTGTCCCGGTCCGAGATAATGGATGCGGGTACCCCATGGAGCCTGATCACCTCCCGAAGAAACGCCGTCGCTACAGTAACGGCCGTGTAAGGATGCTTCAGGGGAATGAAGTGAGCATACTTACTCAGCCTGTCCACCACCACCATGATCACCGTGTACCCCTCGGAACGTGGTAGCCCGTCGATGAAGTCCATGGTAACATCCTCCCAAACCCGCTCCGGCAAGGCCAGTGGCTGCAATAATCCTGCTGGGGCCATAGCCATATACTTGTGACGTTGGCAGACGTCACAAGCGGCTACCAATCGTGCGACGGCCCGTCGCATCCCGGGCCAAAATACCTCTCTGGCCATCCGCTGATAAGTCTGCTGAACCCCCGAATGGCCTCCTGTCGCAGAACTATGGAACTCCTGGAATAAAACGGGAATAAAGGCCGAAGTCTTCGGCAGCACCATCCTCCCCTGGTAGAGCAAACGACGACCCGCTAACGTGTAGCCTGCTGGAGTGCCATCGCCGCCCTCTATCTGCTGCCGTATCTGCTGCAGCTCTCTGTCCTGCTCTGCCTCCTGCAACATCGGCTCCCAATCTCGCCATATAGGACGTGATAGGGCGCCCAGGTCGATCACCTCCTCCCGTCGAGATAGAGCATCCGCCGCCTTGTTCTCCAGCCCTGGACGGTACTCGATCGTGAATCGATACCCGACCAGCTTGGACAACCAATGCTGATGCTCCTCAGTCACCAGCCGCTGCTCGAGGAGGTACTTGAGGCTCCTCTGATCGGTCCGTATCACAAACTCCCGTCCCAACAGGTAAGGCCTCCACTTCAGCACCGCCAAAACGATCGCCATCAGCTCCCTCTCATAGACCGATTTCAGTCGGGCTCTAGCAGATAGGACCTGACTAAAATAGGCTATGGGTCTCCCCTCCTGCATGAGTACCGCCCCGAGGCCATATCCCGAGGCGTCCGTCTCCACCACAAACGCTCTGCTAAAGTCGGGTAATGCTAGCACGGGTGCTGTCGTCATGGCGACCTTCAACGCCTCAAAGGCCTTAGTGGCCTCTTCTCCCCACTGGAAGCCCTCCTTCTTCAGCTGCTCCGTAAGGGCCCGAGCGATAGTGCCGTACCCTTTTACGAACTTCCTGTAGTAGCCCGTCAACCCCAGGAAGCCGCGTAAGGCCCGTAGTGTAGTGGGCACGGGCCAATCTAACATGGCCGCAATCTTCGTCCTGTCCGCTGCTACCCCCTCCGCCGACACCACATGCCCCAGATACTCCACCTGCGCCAAACCGAAGCTGCACTTCTTTCGGTTGGCGTATAGCTGATGCGTAAGCAACTCCCGGAACACTATCCCCAAGTGGTCAGTGTGCTCCCCCATGCTTCGGCTGTAGATGAGGATGTCGTCGAAGAATACTAAGATGAACCTGCGAAGATAGGGTTGGAATACCTTATTCATCAATGCCTGGAAGGTCGAAGGAGCGTTGGTCAGTCCAAAAGGCATAACCAGAAACTCATAATGTCCCTCGTGAGTCCGGAACGCCGTCTTCGACACATCTTCCGGCCGCATCCGGATCTGGTGGTACCCTGCACGAAGGTCGATCTTCGAAAAGACAACTGCCCCATGCAGTTCGTCTAGCAGCTCGTCGATCACCGGGATAGGGAACTTGTCCGCGACAGTCTCCTTATTCAACGCCCGGTAGTCGACGCAAAATCTCCAGCTCCCGTCCTTCTTCTTCACCAACAGTACTGGTGATGAAAAAGGACTCACACTAGGCTGGATCACCCCCGCTTGCAGCATCTCCCGAACCATCCGCTCTATCTCGTCCTTCTGCAGATGCGGATACCTGTAGGGACGCACGCTCACCGGTGCCCCCTCCCCTCGGAGTACGATCGAGTGCTCGTGTCCTCTGATCGGAGGTAGCCCTTGCGGGCTCTGGAAGACCTCGGGGTACTGCTCCAGCACCGCTTCTACCTCCCTTGGTGTCTCCCCGTGAGTCGCCTCCTCGCCCGAGAACCCCTGGAGCTCGACCAAGTACCCCTCTCCTCCTGTCCGCAACGCCCGAGTAATGGCGCTGAAAGCCACCATAGAAAAACAGAGAGTCGGATCCCCGTTCAGCACCACCGCCGCGTCGCCCTCCCGAAACTCCATCCGCAGACGCTTCCAGTCCACCTTCATCTCCCCGAGGGTCTTCAGCCACTGGACTCCCAATATGATGTCTACATTGCCCAACTCCAATGGTAGGAAGTCCTCCGTCAGCTGAAAGCCCTGCAGTGAGAGCGACACCCCCTTGCAGAGGCCCTTGCTCTCCTCCACCTTCCCGGTGCCCAGCAACACCGTGAACTTCTCCACCGTACTCAACTCTAAACCGAGCCGATCGACCAGTCGTCGCGAGATGAAGTTGTGGGTGGCCCCACTGTCGATCAGCACTGTCACCGTCTGCTCTCCCAACTTCCCTGCTAACTTCATGGTATGGTTCGGAGTAAACCCTACCACGGAGTTGAGGGTCACCTCAGCCACATCCATATGCACATGCTCCTGCTCCTCTTCCGCCTCTGGCGCGACAGCGGCCTCTACCTCCTCGGCATCCTCCTCCTCGTCCGGTAGAATCACGATTTGCAGTAACTTGCTCGCACATCGATGACCGGGGGTGAATCTCTCGTCGCATCGGAAACATAGGCCAGCCGCCCTTCTCGCCCTCATGTCGGCCTCGGAGAGGCGTCTCCCTGGTACTGCGGCTCCTCCTGTTCCGCCCGTGGGTCTAGGCGGTACCGGTGGCGGGGCTGGTGCTGGTGCCCCCGCCGCTGGTCGAGGAAGAACTGTCCCTGCCTGGCTGCGCTGCCCCGTCGTCCCCCAAGCGCCCTTGAGGCGCTTCTCCTCTGCCAACTTCTCCTCGGCCTTGTGGGCTAGGCGGAGGAGATCTTCCAAGCATCGCGGACTCTGCAGCCTGAGCTCCGCTCGTATGGAGGGTTTCAAACCCTTCATAAACATCCCGATCTGCAACTCGTCCGACACCCCCCGAACGCGTCCAGATAATAGCTCGAACTTCGCGACGAAGTCTCGAACTGTCCCCTCCTGGCGTAGCGATGACCACTGCTCGTAGAAATCACCCGAAGCTGTCTCCTGGAAGCGGTCTAAAATGTAGCCCGTCAGCTCCGCCCAGCTGGTGAACGGGGTCCTCGCCATTCTCCACCGATACCATGCCAGGGCCTGGCCCTCAAAATAAATCCCAATGCACCTGAGGACCTCTGCTTCGGTCAGCTCCATGATCTCGAAATAGCGCTCCGCTCGAAAGATCCACTCGTCCGGGTTCTCGCCCTCGAACGTGGGCAGCTTCAGTTTCTTCAGCCGACGATCCGCGCCAAGGTCACCGTGCTGCATATCCTCTCGGCCTCGTCCTCCTTCCCAGCGATGTGTATCTCTCCGCTGGGTCTCGTATGGGCCCCTGTCACCCTCCTCATACCGCTCGTCAGCCCAGATCTGCTCACCCCACTCCTCCACCGGGCCCCTGTAGTCACCGACTGCCCTCGTCCGTGGTGGTCGTCGTGGGGGAAAGTCCCCTCTCTGGAAGTTGGCGGAATCCGCCATTCCCCCAAAAAAATTGCTGCCTCCGGCGTACCTCGCTCCTCCTGGGGGCTCCGCTCCTCCCGTCCACGCCGGGACTCCCGCCAAGCCCCTCCCCGGGCCCGCGAACCTATCTCCGTGGATCGTCATCATCGTCCGACCCCCGAAGGAGGCCCCAAACCCTAGGGTTTCTCCCGCGCGCGGAGCCGATCCGCCGGGACCGTACGGGTCGCCGGCGCCCGGCCACGGTCGCTCGCCGGGGCTCCCGCGGCCCCGACCGGCCAGGGGTGGCGGTCGGCGGCCGGCCAGCGCCCGCCTCCCACGCCCGCGGCCCCGCCCGGGCTGGTGCGGTCGGCGGCGTGGCTCCCGCGCCCGTCTGCCGCCGGCCGGCGCTGCTCCTCGGCCGCCCGCGCCCCGTCCGGCGGCGCTGTGGTGGCGGCGGGTGCGGGCCACCGCCCGTCGGCCGGCCCGCCGCGATCCTCGGTCGTCTCCCCCTCCGTTTGCACAAACCCTAGTTGGTCGCCTAGGGTTTGGGTCGGCGCCGCCTCCGCTTCGCCGCCATTGATCTTTTTTGAAATATCTTGTAAAAGCATCATGATTGTCGTCGACTCCTTCCGCATATCCCGCATCTCCGTGCGGATCTCTAGATTCGTGGACGCTTGATCCTTCGCGGCGACCTCCATCGATTTCTTCAAACCCTCGATCTCGGCGGTGAAGTCCTCCCGAAGACCTCGGATCTTCTCATCGATCGTGTTTCTTGTTCCATCGGCCATGGCTCGTAGAAAGCTCTGATACCAAATGATGTGAATCGACTTAATCGGTTCACCAAACCCAACAAATAACCAAGAGGAATAGAAATAGAATGATCTTTTATATAGAAAAAGAACAAAACTCCCAACTTTGATGAACGGATCAAAGTAATAAATCCTTCTTCATTGACACTTGCGAGAGTTTTCTCAATACAAGCATAAAAACTAAAGACGGCTAGCCCTAGCTATAAATAGAAAATGGAAACAAAACCCTAAAGGGATTATTGTGGTGAAAGACCACAATACCCTTTATAACTAAATAACAGAAAAGGCCCCTTTATGACTAAATACAGAAAAAGGCCTAAACAGTGGGCCTGGGCCTAAACTCCACGTCTCCGACGACGGGCGTATGTGATGATGGGTGGGCCCACATCAGAGTCTTCTTCAACTGGGACACATGGAAGACAGGATGGATTTGGGAATCCATAGGCAGCTCTAATTTGTAGGCTACAGCTCCAACCTTAGCAAGGACTTTGTAGGGACCAAAATATTTGGGTGATAGCTTTTGGGACCTCCTCTGTCCTACAGTTATCTGTCTGTAAGGTTGTAGCTTAAGAAAAACCCAATCCCCTACTGCAAATTCCCTGTCAGTTCTGTGCTTGTCTACCATCTTCTTCATTCTGTCTTGGGCTAAGATTAGGTTGTCTTTGAGGAGTTGCAGAGCATGATCTCTGGACTCTAGGTCCCCTGCCACTTCCCTCTCCTGTGTAGAGCCTGGCACATAAGTGAGCAAATGGGGGGGGTGACCTTCCATAAACTGCTTGAAAGGGAGTGGTATGTGTTGCAGAATGCCAATTTGTGTTGAACCAGTATTCAGCCCAGGCTAAGAATCTGCTCCATTCCTTGGGTTTGTGTCCACAGAAGCATCTAAGGTATCCCTCCACACACTTATTTGTTATCTCAGTCTGCCCATCACTTTGAGGGTGGTATGCTGTACTGTATTTGAGTTGGGTACCCTGCAATTTGAAGAACTCCTTCCAAAACTGGCTAGTAAAGAGGGGGTCCCTGTCAGTAACTATGCTTTTGGGCATCCCATGCAATTTAAAAACTCCTTCTAAGAACACTTGAGCTACCATACCAGCTGTATAAGGGTGCCCCAAAGTAAAGAGATGTATATATTTAGTGAGTCTATCCACTACCACTAGGATTGTTGTTTTGTGGTGGCTGGTAGGGAGTCCCTCAATGAAGTCCATGGAAATATCTTCCCAAACTCTCTCTGGAATTGGTAGGGGTTGGAGTAACCCAGCAGGAGAGACATTCTCACTCTTGTTTCTTTGACAAGTAACACAAGATTTAATGTAATCTTGTACTGTTTTTTTTAAACCCTTCCAATAGCATACCTTCTTAAGCCTGTGTAGTGTCTTGGCAACCCCTGAATGGCCAGCTTGTGGCCCATCATGGTGTTCTTTGAGCATCAAGGAAGCAAATTCTGATGCTGGATCAACTAAGAGCCTGCTTTTGTAATAGAGAAGTCCATCTGCCATGCTGTACTTGGTAGTATCCAGCCTTCCTTGGTCCCATTTCTCCTTCTTTTTGTAGAATTCTGAATTGTTCATTTCTTCTTTAAATTGGGCTAACCATCCTGCACTGACCATAGTGACAGCAGATAAGGTGGCTGTCTCTCTTCTAGATAGACTGTCTGCTGCCATATTTTCCTTCCCTTTCTTGTACTCCACCTTGTATTGGAAGCCATGGAGTTTGAGTATCCATTTGTATTGAGCATCAGTATAGACTCTCTGCTCCAACATGAATTTCAAGGATTTATGGTCTGTTCTGACGATGAAGACCCTTCCCCACAAGTACTGAGACCATTTTTTAACTGCCAATAGTATGGCTAACATCTCTTTTTCATATGTGGACAGCACTTTAGTCTTGCCTTTAAGAGCTTGACTTAGATATGCAATGGGCTTCTCTTCTTGCATGAGGACTGCACCAATCCCTTCCCCACATGCATCACACTCCAATATGAAGTCCTTCTGGAAGTTGGGCATACAGAGCACAGGAGGTTCAGTCAGAGCCTTTTTTAACAGAAGGAAGGCCTCTTGAGCTTGCTGGTTCCATAGGAAGGCATTCTTTTTTAGCAGATCAGTAAGGGGTTTGGCTAGGCTTCCATATCCCCTTATAAATCTTCTGTAGTATCCTATCAACCCCAAGAATCCCCTCAAGGCTTTGAGTGTTGCAGGCTTGGGCCAGTTGATAACTGCTTGAATTTTTTCTGTATCCACCTCCACTCCTTGTCCAGAGATGACATGCCCCAAATAACCCACTTGCCTTTGGAGAAATTGACACTTGCTTCTTTTGATCTTCAGTTGGTGCTCCTTCAGTTTCTGCAATACCTTCTCTAAGTGCAAATAATGATCTTCTTCTTTTAAACTGTAGACTAGAATGTCATCAAAGAAAACTAGCACAAATTTTCTAAGATACTCTCTAAATACATCATTCATCATGGACTGAAAGGTAGATGGAGCATTAGTTAAGCCAAAGGGCATAACTAAAAATTCATAATGCCCTTCATGGGTTCTAAATGTTGTTTTATGAATATCTTCCTCCTGCATCCTAACTTGGTGGTATCCTGACCTTAAATCCAGTTTGGAAAAAATGTGAGCTCCATGTAACTCATCAAAGAGCTCATCAATGAAGGGTATAGGATATTTATCCTTAAGAGTGTTGGTATTGAGAGCCCTATAATCTACACACATCCTCCAGCTCCCATCAGATTTTTTTACAAGGATAATAGGGGAGGAATAAGAGCTACTGCTGGGTCTTATTATCCCAGTTTCAAGCATGTCATGTACTTGTTTTTCTATTTCATTTTCGTGGACATAAGGTTGCCTGTAAGGTCTACAACATACAGGTAATGAGTTAGGAAGTAGAGGTATTCTGTGGTCATATGGTCTTTTAGGTGGCAATTCTCTAGGTTCATCAAAGAGGTAATTATACCTGCCTAGTAGACAGACCAATTCTGGGTTGCTGTTGTCCTCCTGGAGTTGAACTTGCACTGCACAGAGTTGTATGATGTAAATTTGAGCTCCTTGCCTCAAGTCTTTTCTGCTGGCTTCAGTCAAGGAATCCTTCTGAGTTTGTAGCCCTCTGAAAATGCATTGAACCCCTTGATCTTCATATTTCATGATTAGATCTTTAAAGTTCCATAGGATGTCTCCCAAGGTGCCCAACCAGTCTGCTCCCAAGACTATCTGACAACCAGTTATGGGTAATAACAACAGATCAACTGTTAATTTCCTGCCTTGACAGTCAATGGCCACCTGTTGACATAGTCCCTGGCTCCTGAGCTTGTCCCCATTGGCTACCATCACTTCAAAACCCTCCTTGTTAGTCACCTGAAGGCCAACTCTCTCACAAAACTTACTATCCATGAAGCTGTGGGTGGAACCTGAATCAACCAGGATCAGAACTGGTTTGTTGTGTATGCTTCCCCTTAGTCTCATAGTAGACTGTTGCAGAGTTCCTGAGAGAGCCTGTAATGATATAGCAAAGGTCTTTGGTGGTGAGGATTCTTGTGGTTCTTCTGTGGAATTTTCTTCTGATTCCTCAACTTCTGGCTCTTCAGAGTCACTGATTAACATAAAAAGCTTCTTCTCTTTACATCTGTGCCCTCTGAACCACTTTTCATCACAAGTAAAACAGAGGCCAAGCCCCTTCCTTCTATCAAGTTCTTTAGGAGAGATGGTGGTGGTTTTTGGTTTATCTGGTGGTGGGAAGGTGTTGCCATTTTGATAATTGGATGTTCTCTTGTCATTTTCATGACTGGGAAATGAAAATGACTTTTGGGGTGTTGTTGTTTTGTTGGAATACATGGAATTTTTGTACCCCTGTTTGAGGGATAGCAACTTAGCCTCATACATTCTTGCCCACTGCATGGCTAAAGGCAATGTTAATGGATTGGCTATCAACAGCTCAAATCTAATCTCATCCTTCAAGCCACCTATATATTGACTCACCAAGTCAGGTTCCTGAGTTCCTCTAATTTTCTTAGAGAGATTCTGAAACTGAGAATCATATTCTTCTACTGAACCATGCTGAACTAGTCTCTTTAGTTCCATAGCATAATTGGCGTACTGTGAGGGTCCAAAATTCATTTTAATGGCTTGGCAAAAGTCTGCCCAGGTTACATACCCAGCCCTAATCTGAAGGAACCAATCAAACCAATGGGCAGCCCTCCCCTTCATTTGTACAGAACAGATTCTCACTCTTTCTGCCTCTGGAATTTGATAAAAGTTGAAATAATGGTGAATTCTCAATAACCAACCTTCCACATCAGGTCCTCCATCATATTCAGGTAATTTTAGCCTTAATGTTGGTTTACCCCAGTTTTGATTTGTGTTTTCTTGTTGATTCCAATGGTTGACAGGTGCAGGGCCCAGTGTTCCTATGTGCTGGGGTTGATATTGATTGAAAGGAGGGGGAGGCAAATTTTGATTCAGTGGTGGTAATGTTGAGGGTGTAGCCTGGTTTGTTGCTCCTCCTCGGCTTCAACGAGAGGATCCATGCGCTCTGATACCAAATTGTTGGGACTCCTTCCCATCAGACCTGGCAAGTTGGCATTTCGAGAGGAATTTGACATTTCAGGAGAAGAATTCAGAGATAGCAGAGGGAATTTGGGGAAGAACAGAGAGTTTGAACTGGGGAATTTTATTGAAGCTTTGAGGAGGAAGAGGGAATTACAACTAGGAATGAAAATGCAAATTACTCATCATGCTCTTCCTTTCCTTCTTCTCTTTATTTATACTACTGCAGTTTTACATACTGCCTAGCTAACAAACTAATTGCCATGTGCAGGTGAGCTGGATTGGTGAGCTGGATTGGAGAGAATTGGTGAGCTGGATTGGAGGGAATTCCTGGAGGGAAATTCTGGACTTTCCTCACGTGCTCGAGCTCTGGCCTTAACCGTTTTAACTGCCATGAAACTGAAGAAGGAAAGAGAGGTCCTCACATGGAATAAAGGGAAATGGAGTGTATAAACTGGTAGAGCCATAGAATTGGCTCGTAACAGCCAACCATAAAATGATTATACAAGATGACCCCACAATTTTTTTTTTATTTCTTCAAGAAAATCTGAAACTTGAAGAAATAAAAAATAATATTACCATGAGAGAGCTCACGATATTTTAACAAATAATATGATCATTTTCGGCAAAAGTTGCAAGTGAGCTGGTGGGAGGACCATCATCTTTCACTGTCTGATTCTTCTATCTTGACCACCTGACATCTTCTAATGTTACAAAGGCTTACAAATAAGGATAAATGGAAATTTTATTAATAAGACCTCCTCAATTGTAGCCAATATTTTATTACGAATTGTGCCTAGATCTCGGATAAATGGAAATTTTATTGATAAGACTTCTTCAATTGTAGCCAATATTTTATTACGAATAATTCTGACAACTCTAGGAGAAAAAAAGACATTTACCTATTACAGGGATGGTGTGATTTTTTCTGCTTCCGCCTTCACAGTATTGTTCATTCCATTTTCTTAGTTCGTTCATACTAGAGCATCGTAAGCAACTGAGCACCAACCTTTCGAGAAAATACGTATAAGAAATATAATTTAAAACCAAGTTCAAATGGAGAAAGAAAAAGAATTCTTCAGAATAAATTACTATTATTAAGTAATTTACTGCATACCTTGACTTTCGCCTGTAAGAAGTCCTCCAGGTTAAGGTGTCTCGGTGAAGGTGTTGAACCAGTTGCACCTTGCTGCACATGAAAAAAATCTAGTGTTAAATACCAGGAGAAAGGGAGGTAGAGACGGCAAAGAGGAAGGGGGTGGGGTTAGGGGTGAGCATTATTCGATTTTGGACCGAAAATCGAACCGAACCGAATAAGAGATTCGGTTCGGTTTTAAAAAAAATCGGTTCGTTTTTTAATATACTAAATTTTCTTATTCCGCTTCGGTTTCGGTTTTTGGTCTAAAACCGAATAAGAAAATTTAGTTACTATATATATGTGGGTGTGTACTATAGGTATATACTAAATAAATTTAGGTATATTTAGTTACTATATATATTAACAAAAAAACGCAAATCAATCGAAATTGAATAAATCGGAAACCAAACCGATTTAATTCGGTTATGGACCAATTCGGTTCGGTTTCGGTTTTACTCATTCGGCTTTCCGTCCAAAGACTTGACCATAATTTCTTAATTTTCTAGGTTCTCTTAGATCATGGCATATGTGTAAATATCTGTACATAATCAATGATAATAATTTGGGTGTTCACTTCATTATGCACTACTACTATCTGCTTGTTGTGATGAATCTTTGCAGCAGAGAATCATGTGACTTTCTTTAACCTCATTTAATTGTAGAATCAGTCTTCTTCAAGGTATTTAAAATTATTAATACCGCATATTAGGATCACATTATGCAAAAAGTGCAGTCAACTTAGGAAACACACATTAGCACTCGCAGTTGTCAAACATCTTGGCTGAATTACAACTTGATACCCTCAACTATCACTATTTTTCAACTTGATACCCTCAACTTTTTAGGTACTAACTTGATACCCTCAACTTTTATAGGTAATAACTTGATACCCTGAAGAAAAAATTGGACCAAAATGGCCCTCCCCCCCCCCCCCCCCCCCCTCTCTCTCTCTCTCTCTCTCTCTCTGGCTGTGGGTGGCAGCGTACGGTGGGCGCGAGCAGGCGGCAAAGTATACTTATAGTCATAATTAAAAATAAAATATGGCTTAATAAACAAAAATCATATTAAAAAAAAAAATCCTCAAAAGTTAAGAGTGCCTACACATCCCAACCGATATATAAAGCATGATCATGAAACTAGTATTACAAAATGAGATATTAACAAGAATAAACAATCATACACGATCATAAACTATATGTTGCCTAGCATATAGTTTATGATGATGTATGATTGTTTATGGAATGATACCGAATATGTAGCTCTCTTTTCCAACAAAAAGATCATCATTCAAACTTTCACAATTGTACTTGGAAGATACTAACAAAAGTCTTTATCCAGGAAAAAGAAATGATAAAACATTAGCACAAATGTTTTATCTTAGAATAGATTAAAATATTACTACAATAATAATAGTTAATTAGCACTTGTATAACATTTTTCCTGCTCTGATTTGGATTTGAGTTTGAGTTGAAGACTTGTGGCACTTGTTCAGTACTTCAAGTGCATATTCCTGGCGCCTGTTCAATTCTTCAAGTGCGTCCTCGGGCCAACTTGTCGCTATATCATCCCTAACCAATATTAGCTTCTCGAGCACCGGAGCTCTGGCGAGAAGGAACTGTATGAACCCCACTTGGGGTTCTATAAACATCGAGTGGCGCATCTCGACGGTTCGGAGCTTGTCGAGTCGGACCGTACTCTGCTGGTTCCAGAAAACTTGAGGCTCGAAATCTTGGTGGTGAAAACGATACTTGAGACCGGAGGACATATACATACTGTTGAGTTGCTTTAATTTGTCGTTGGCCAATATCGAAAAAAGAAGAAGAAGAAGAAGAAGAAGAAGAAGAAGAAGAAAGTTGTTAATTAGTCAGTCCTTGTTACTCAACACGAAATCACTACTACTCACTCCATAGTAGAATCGAGCAAGTAAAATATTGACTTACTTTCAGACGGAGTCGTTGCAGATTAGGAGCACTCCTCACTAGCCAGTGGAAGAGGTGTATGGATTCCATGATTCCCCAATTTACATGCATTATCAGGACCTTAAGTTGTTGGAAGTGGAAGGATGTAAATGTAGCTAATGCCTGAAAAAATCAGAAGAAGAAGAAGAAGAAGAAAAAAAATCCAATTAATATTGTACAACAACATAAAAGAGAAAATTTGAGTTGCGCATCTCACTTTATTTACCAACTTTAATTAAGGAGCACCGCACTACTTTACCATCCACAAAAAAGAAGAGAAAAAAGTAACCCCTCCTAAATTAGTAGGGTGCACCTCCTTGAATTATCAAACAATAGTGCGCCTGCCTCTGGGGGGTGGGGTCGTGATTGATTAATGGTAGATACCTGATGTGCTATTCTATCCTCTCTGATGCGGAGCGTGCCGGTGAGGACGGAGTTGCCGAAGAATTTGGCGAGATCGATAACCGCCTCCTCGTCCTCGTCGTAGGTGATTAGGTTGAGGAGCACGTTTTGGAGGATCTGGCCGCCGACGAAGGTGACGCTGTGGCAGGGGACGCACTCGGCGCGGAAGCTCCGCAGTTTCGGGTTGGGGATGCGGAGGAGGCGGGGGCGGAAGATCTTTACGGTGTCGAGGCGTAGCTTCTCGAGGGAGGGGCATCCGGAGAGGAAACCGGAGAGCTGGTCTCCGCTCTCTAGGTCGAGGTATCTGAGGACGAGGGTGCGGAGGAGGGGAAGGTCGCCGGGCAGGTCGCCGGGGGGGAGGGCGCAGTCTTGTAAGGAGAGGTAGGTTAGGGATCGGAAAGAGGAGAGGACGGCGGCGCCCCCGGGGGGGAGGGCGCAGTCTTGTAAGGAGAGGTAGGTTAGGGATCGGAAAGAGGAGAGGACGGCGGCGCTCGCGTGGGGGCTCATGAACCACTGAACGAGGCGGAGGGAGGTCAGCGCGTCGGGGTGGCGGCGGGAGAGGAGGGCGAGCCAGCCGTCTATGTGGTTGGGCCGGGCCCCTTCTTCCTCCTCCTCCTCCTCCTCCTCCTCCTCCTCATCATCATCATGCATCCGGCAATACACGTCTCCGGAAGCGAGATGGATGAACAGGGATTCGATGGGGGCGGTGTGCGCGAGGAGGACCTTGTCGATGACGGCGGCGGGAAGTGTCCTCCCGAAGCCCAAGGAGAGTGCGGGGACCGATTGCCAGAACCGGCGCCACGCGCGGGAGAGGACGCTGGTGCGGACGAGTTCTTCCACGGAGAGACGGGAGAAGATCTCCTCCAACACGTCGTTGGGAAGCGCCGCCATGAAATCAATCCCCTCTCTCTCTCTCTCTCTCTCTCTCTCTCTGGGGGTTAGGGTTAGGGTTACTTTACTTTGTAGGGCTAGGGCTAGGGCTAGGGCTAGGGAAGGGACGCCCACCTACCTACACGGTTACACCACCACTTAATATCTATTCTATTCTAATTGGCACTATTCTACTATATAAGGAGTGGAGGAGGGCTTGTTTCATAAATGGATTTGGAACCCATTTGGAAATCCAAAATCCAAATTCAAATCCAAATTATTATGGATTTCAAAATCCAAATCCAACAAAACATAGGATTTGGATTTATGATCATTAATAACTAAATTATAGTCATGTTCAATAATTAAACTATTCATTATTTACGACTAATTATAGTTATTATTAATTCACGATTAATAATTAATAATTAACGATTATTTATTATTAATTATAAAATTAATAATTAACGATTAGTTAATTTTTAAATAAATATTATTTAGTATTTAATTAACTGTAAATTAAATATTTTAAAAATAATAATTGTAAAGTAATATTATTTAGTCACTCGTTTTGGTCAACTCTATTTTCTTCTTCCAAAATCAGTACAATGTAATTTTGGGTGTCTTTCTAGAGTCTATTTTTTGTTCATCCACCAAAACTAAAATATTTGTTCACCCTTCAACAACAACAACAAAAAAAAAAAAAAAAAAAAAATTGACACGTGTCGTCCAAAAGTAACTAAGAACGTGACCATCATATTGTCTTCCTCCTCCTCCTCCTCCTCCTCCTCTTTTGACACGCACATTTCTTCGACGGGATTATTTGTGAAATGCCAAAAAGTTATTAAGTTTTATGAAAAACCCACCGCTAAATAAACTTTCATCGCGTGCCCAGAATTAGAGAAACTTATCCAAAGCGGGTTCCCAATGACCCTTTTGCCCTTCTAATTTATTCAAAGCACCCGCGAAACATACCCTTCAAAAAAAAAAAGGTTTCGATTCTTCATCTTCTTTGATACGCTGCTCACTTTCGCTCATTTTCAATAACACGGAGAATGGTCATTCTCCGTATTGAAAATGAGGGAGAATGACCATTCTCCGTGTTAAAACCGCGGAGAAAGCTATTCTCCGTGCTAAAATGGCGGAGAATCCCCATTCTCCGTCACTTTACCACGGAGAATGACATTCTCCGTGTTAAAAATATGGAGAATTGTCATTCTCCGTCGTTTTAACACGGAGAATGTCATTATCCGTGGTTTTTAACACGGAGAATGCCATTCTCCGTGCCATTAACACGGAGAATGGTCATTCTCCGTCATTTTAGCACGAAGAATGGTTATTTTCCGTAGTTTTAAACACGAAGAATATTTTTTGTTTTTTAAAAAAAATTTGTCAGGAATAAAGAGTTTCGTTCTTCTTTCAAATCGAAGCTAACTCTTATGGAAAAGAAGAAGAAAGATCTTCTCTCCACAATTGACCTAATCGTCGAAAAACTTCAAATGTCTCCACGAAGATGATGATGATGATGATGATGGTGATGGTGATGATGGTGACGAGCGATGATCTGAGTTCGACTAAAGGAAATCACACCGAACTACGAACGATTTTTGCGATCTCTGCTGAAGATGAGAGCAATGGAATTCAGATCTCCTGTGAAGAAGAAGAAGACGAAAATTGCAATCCAGATCTAAGTTTTTTGAATTCAAATACATATAGATAACCAATTCGCACGGAGGGGTAGTTTCGGTATTATAAATATAGCAATTTCCAGCGGTGGGCATCTAAAGGGAATATTGGAATATTTAACGTGAAAATACTTAATTCTGGGTATTTCATAAAATCCATTCAGCGGGTGGGCATTTCATAAAAGCCCACCCCGAAATTGGGTTTCTCAGCAATTCCTAGTTCTTCGACCAAACATGCCCTAAAAAAGAAAGCTCTGAAGAAACAACCCATTGCATCATCAGCATCATTGTCTTCCTCCCTTATTTCCCATGCATCAAGCTACTTTCTTCGTAATATATAACGTCTCGTCAGAGAGCGCTGTCGCTCGGAGGAGTACCTCCCTATGGAAGACGCACTCTATCTGTTCGACAAATTGACTGCTGCCAAGCACCCATCCCAGACGTCTATACCTACAACATCCTCTTCACCACCATCACTCGTCGCAAGAACAACCCACCTACAACATCCTCCTCCTCCTCCTCCGACTTCTTTCCGACCATATTCTCTTTGCTCGACAAGCTCAACCGTTTCTACACCTCTCTAGACACCGTCACCAACAATGTAGACCTCGCCTTCGCCGTCTTCGCATGCATGCTCAGACGCGGTTGGAGTCCCAACATCATCATCCTCAACCCTCTGCTCAACGGACTTTGTGTCAAAAAGAGGTACAACAAAGCAGCCCAGCTGCTCGACAAAATGCCTCAGTTGGGTTTGTGCCAAACGTTGTATCTTATACTACCGTCATAAAGGGTCACTGCGAGAGCAGAAACATGAACCTGGCGATTGATGTACTCAGGAAAATGAATACCAAACCCAATGTCGTCACTTATAATACAGTCATCAACGCTTGTTGCAGACAAGGAAAGATGAGTATCGCTTCTCTGCTGTTGGAGGAGATGGTCAGCATAGAATCCAGCCGGACGTCGATACGTACACTAGCATTATTAGAGGCCATTTGGTTCTTGGCCGCTGAAAAGAGGGCAGTAGAATCTTTAAAGAGATGGTCGACAGAGGACTCGCACCCGATGCTGTGACATTTAGCACGTTGATGGATTATCTTACAAGCAGGGAAAATGATCGAAGCGCATAAGCTACTAAATTTGATGGTTGAAAGAGGTGAGAAACCGGATAAAAATCATGTATACTTTACTACTGCATGGATACTGTCTCCAAGGCAGATTCGAGAAGGTGGATGAGTTACTCAGTTCTATGTCTCATGAGGGCCTAAGGCACGACATTCGTAGTTACACTGTTTTGATTGATGGGTACAATAAGAACCGGAAGGTAGATCAGGCTATGGATGTGTTCAAGAAAATACGACAAGAAGGAGTGCAGCCGAACACTTTTATTTACAGTATTTTATTAGATGGACTTTGCAAGATCGAAAAAGTGGAGGAAGCTGAAGATCTCTTCCGTCAAATGGCAACTCAAGGTCTCTCTCCTGATATTATCACTTATAACACTTTGATTGATGGACTTTGCAAAATTGGAAAAGTGGTGGAAGCTGAAGTCCTCTTCCTTCAAATGGTAACTCAAGGTCTCTCTCCTAATATTATCACTTATAACACTTTGATTGATGGACTTTGCAAAATTGGAAAAGTGGTGGAAGCTGAAGTCCTCTTCCATCAAATGGTAACTCAAGGTCTCTCTCCTGATATTATCACTTATAACACTTTGATTGATGGACTTTGCAAGATCGGAAAGGTGGAGGAAGCTGAAGATCTCTTCCATCAAATGGTAACTCAAGGCCTCTCTCCTGAAGGTAGAGGATGCTGAAAATTTATCCCTGAGGGAGGCATCTACTACAACATCCATAGTGGATCTACTCTCATAGAATGGACAATGTCATCAATATATGAAAATGCTTCCTAATTTGTCTCAATATTTTGCAAACAGTAATGAGATAGACATCGACCCGTCTACATCATCATTGATACATACAATTTCTGGGTAAACACCAACATAGAGGTCATATGAAGTTTCTCACTTGAAAAGGATTGCTGTAACGTCCGTTTTCTGGAATACGTATTTTCTCGGCTTTTACGTATTTAGTACCTGCATTTAAAAGTTCCATCTTGGGTGAAATTAAATTCTCTACCACATTCAAGCCTCAAATCATGCAAACACCCAAGAGAAACCCATCAAATCTACAAAAATCCGAAAATCATATAAACCTGGATCTTCACAAATCTAAGCTCCAAATCAAGAAAAGCTAAGTTCTAATGTTGCACAAATCATCTCATGAAGCTTTTGGACAAATAAAATGGGTCCTCCATGTATTGGCAAG
>JANAVB010007247.1:0-46212 GCA_029216955.1 Iris pallida
TCTCATCCTAAAAATACAAGAAAAGAAAAACTCTCATACAAGTGGGTTTATGTTCTTTCTTTCTTTTTGTTCTGACACCATTAATACAAAGGCAGAACCATTATACGTTTTTCCTTTCTGTATGAATAAAAAGGTTTTCTTAAAGAGATTGAAAGAATGAGCAAATGTAACAAATTTAAGAAAACCCAAAAAATAGAGCAATAAAGCCAAGAAACCTAGTGGTATTGCTTCATCTGTCAGTACTCAAGCCACTCATTAAATGGTTTAATAAGCTGCATGGTCCTGGGACTAGTCGACCTTTACCTGCAAACGGAAAGCTCGTCATTCCTCAGTAACTTGCACAAAATGTAGAAACAGACATAATTTTCTTTCGCTTTGAAAGAAAAATATCAATAAGGGTATACCTTGGTCAAGTACTTCTTATGAAGCTTCAATGCGCCATCACATGCTTTTTTTGCATCCAAATTTCCAGTTATATCGTTCAAGATCTAGAAACAGACAGCTGAACAATAAATACTGCAAGTACACATACTACAAACATATGGAGAGAGAGAGAGAGAGAGACCTTGACAACATCATCCAACCCTGTAGCCTCTGTCAACAATCTCTTGTTCTTGGCTTCCAGAACACTGGCTACAAGAAAGATGGATAAAGTGCCTTCTTGATCCTTCTGGCCTATCTTCATATTCTTCCTCTCAAATTTTCCATACTCCTTTTCGTTTCCAACAATAGCCACGTTTCCATCAACTTCTGCATCCGACTCGTACAAGGAGAAGGAATTGGGATTATATTCCATCGCCCACATCATCTGAAAGCTCAAGAAACCAAGTACCCAACCAATTTCAGTTGTCTTAGCCCTCAATGATTATAATTGACAAGGACGGATACAACCTTCAAAAAGTTAAACATGAGAAACACGGCAGAACAAATTAACTCTACCCTGAGCTTGCCAATTAGTTGGAAAGGTCAAAGGTCGAGTGGTTTGAAATGAGAAGAAAGAGACTATTTCTTTGTACTTTTTAAGGGTGATTTCCCCTGTACTTATAAAGGTGAAGAAATAATAGCAACTTGAAGAAGGCAAACAAAATTCCTTCTATCAAACAAAGGCTTACCTCCCAAAGGTACAGCGAGTCAATAAAAGAGAATTCTCGACGGAACAGGACCATCAACATTCTGAAGGCAAACAAATACTCCCCTCCGTCCAAGTTTTCTGGCACCAATGGCTTTCTTTCAATTACACACAAATATGGGAGAAATTCATTCTTAAAATGTATTTCATGTATTTATGTACAGATTATTTCATGGGCTTCTTCAACATATATTGAGGAAAAAAGTAGAGTCATATCAGAAGAATAGAGTCACGCCAGAAGAAATATATAAAGCAAGATTTGTATTAAAACTTCATGTAAGTAAAAGAACCCAATCTATACAAGTATGCAAGCTATTGTTTCTAGGGTTATTCCCTTTGATTGTAAAATTAACTGGAAGCTTAAGTAAACAACAAAAAATTATCCAAAGTCTTATAAAGGAATATTTTTATCCCATGTAACACAAAACTAGAAAATGAAGAAGCTTGGGACAACATAGTTGATTAAGTACAGAATTCTGACATCTTTCAAAGAAAGATAAAAAAGATTCATCTAAATTCTTTCATTGATCTCCATATGAGTTATTCTTCGAGATATAGTTTGAAAGTGTCACTGGCTCATTGCTTCAGTATCCTGAAGATTCCTTCTTTTTTCCCAGATTTCCTTGTATGTTAACAGTTATGTATTTGTATTAGGTATTGCTTTTAGGTGGATGTGATTCCATTTGGCAAACTGGTCAAAAGTATCCTGAAGCGATAAATCCAATTGTCTATAACAAAAAATCTACTGTAGAATATTTCATAGTTTAGGAGAACATGGAAGATTGTTTCTTAGTTGCATGAGCTTGCAGCATGACCATAAAGAGTAAGTCTACTAGCATGGTCAAAAGTATCCTGAAGCGATAAATCCATTGTCTATAACAAAAAATCTACTGTAGAATATTTCATAGTTTAGGAGAACATGGAAGATTGTTTCTTAGTTGCATGAGCTTGCAGCATGACCATAAAAAGTAAGTCTACCTACCTGTCAAGAACCCTTCAAGATCATATTGTAAAATCTTATCCGTAGAATTAGATACAAACGAAGAACTTCAGACAAAGGTTTCAACATTTAGCCAGTTCTCAATGTTGAGTAGGGCAACACAAGCAACCGGATTTCGATAGGAAAAGCTTACAAGATGATGATGAGGAACAAATCGGTTATTATTTCTATGGAGCAAACATAGCTACAAGCATTTCCCTTTATTTCTTTTGTGTTCGTACTGATTACAAATTTAGTGCAAATGATGAAATCATCTGATACATTGTGTTTGTAAACAGATTTTGAAAGCCCCAGGCACATCTGGACCTTTAGATCAAATACTACACACTAAATTACATTGACATGAAGATTAAGCACAAGGTACCCATTTTTCAATAAAAGGTTTTAAACTACATTGGTATCTATTCATTACATTTCACAGAGATGTCTTAAAATCACAGTAGAGTAAGTCAACAATGTCTTTGATGTGATCGACTATTAAAGAGGCATTGGAAGCCTTAGAGGCCTTACCTATGTGTTCATGGAGCTTTGGATCAACAGCTTTTATAATAGATGATAGAACAGTCAGTTGGGACCGAACTCCAATAGAACTACTTGTGCATTTGAAATTTCCTCGCTATAAAAGACAACATTAAAGTGTAAGAGAGATGCTATAGGAGAAAATTAAAGACCTAAAAAGCATCTATTTATAAATAATTACTATGTATGCTCAAAGGAATCAGTATACTTCTGCATCTATTTTTATTATAATTTGATGTTTAACTCACTGAAAATAGTAAAAGAACATGGACATCAGCCACTCACTAAGGCTTTGCTATCAAAAGGCAATGTATGATGGATAATTTGAATGCTTTAATGCAAGGCAGATAAACCAATACTTTATGATTGTGGTTAAATAAAGATTAAGGAATTTGTTAACAAATATCTGGGAAATATAATTTACGAGTCCAAACTCTGAAGAGAACAAATTCCATTTACTAGATTGTTGCAACTCGAATCATATTATGGGTGCATACAGAAAAGCATAATCTAAGAGCTGAGTAGTAGACTTATGATGAGAACCAATCTAGAAACAACTCCTTGTCATGAGTTGACAGAATCACTAGATAAAAAACAGACAAGTTTGCATGGCCAGAGCAATGGAGTCCCATGGTATATAAAAACTTGTAATGAGTTGACAGAATCACCTCAACTTTCATTTTAAGTGGAATTCCTCATCTTAGCTCTTACTCCTTTCTTCAGGCTTCCTTACATAAAAGTTATATGCGTCTATCTTCTGTCTTTTGTTTTTATGCAGAAGAATCTCAGATCACCACCAAAATGGCTTTCATTCATACTAGTAAATGCACGTGCTTTGCACGTATGCTAACGTATAATAAAATATTATTCAAATATAGTCAAACATCTATTCTAACTCATGTGGTTAAGGTATGAGATATTGTTCTTGTTTGGTTGAGTTTGATTCCCCATGTTGAACATAATAATAAATTTAAATTTTTTCAACAATTTTTTTACATAATTTTTTTTAAAGTAAAATGGACCTGATATACATACGGCTTAGATGGCTCAATCTTGAGCCATTTTGAAGCCTCATTATATAGTAGAAGATGATACAAATCTAGGTTTTCAGTGAATAAGCTAATACCATTAAACAGTATAAAAAGAAGTTAACAATAGATAGATGATTGTAACTGCACCCTCTATTTACTATATATCATTTTTTTTCTATGTAACAATTGGTAACTGATTTGAACCAAGAAGACCTTATCCCCTCCCCCCACCCCCATCCCCCCCACCCACCCAACCATGAACATCCACCCACCACACACAACCGCCATTAGGGATCGCATTCTAGGTGTGATCCAGGAGGATATCTTTTTAGTATTTTCATTTAGAATTATGACTACTTTTAGTATTTCCTTTCTATGGGAAGTATTTGGGGATTTAGTTAGTTGAGGTTCCAACTTAGTTAGAAGTCCTTGAGGGATTAGGATTACTAGCAATGTTCTGAGAACCAAACCAAACCGGACACTAAATCAAAGAAGGCAACGGTTCAAGGTTTTCAACCGGGGTCGAACCTGTGGTCGAATCGGGAATTAGAAATATCTAAAGTTGTATGGAGTTTAAGATAAATATAAGGTCTCATAAATAAACTGGCCAAAATATAACCACACTAAAGCACAAAAATCAGGGTGGGAATGATGAATAAGAATTACCAATTTGTCACAAGATGCATACAAGCATCCAGATAAATATTTAAAACATACAAATTTAAATAAGAAATTATAAGTTCAATATGACAATACAACTGTTTTACAAAAAGTGTATTTGTTTCTATGAACTACTAATTTATTATTATGCACTATTTTTTTTGTTAAGAAAGACAAGACAAGCCAACATGATTTTAGTAGGAAAGCTATGAGTTAAGTTTAATTAAAAGAGAATAGTAATATATTAACCATATGGATCGTCAGACCAGTGTTCTAAAAATCGTCCCGGGCGGCCGCCTAAGCATTGTTCGGCCTCCCGCCGCACGGGAAACTCCCTAGGCGGCCATGTTCGGCCCTAGACGCCCTACGGAAAATTTGAATTTTTCAAAAATTTCAAATGTGAATTTTCAAAAAAAAAATACAGATTTCAAAAAAAAAAATTAAAAAAAAAAGAAATCAAGAAATTTCAAAATTTTGAAAAAAAAATAAATCAAAAAAATCAAATTTCTAAATTTTATATCTGCATCTCTTATCATTTATCAATTGTTTCATACAAAAATGGTAGTCAAAGAATTCATCTTGCACAGTGATCACAGAAAAATGGACATAAGCTTGTGGTATGTTGCTAACCATATCAGAGAACTACCATGGGGAGTTCCAAGATAACCATGTCAGAGAACTATCATTGGAAGTTCCAATCATTACCGGGAAAAAAATCAGAGAGGAAGAGGATTGCAATTTAAAGTTTTAAACACGAACTAAAAAATCAAAATAGAGAGCAAAAAAATATGATTCATAGACTATGAGGAAACAAAGAATCAGATGAACTTATAGCCGCATAACCGTCGGAAACCAGAGGAGAACTGGACCCGTCCACCGAAAAGGGTCGCTGAAGTTCCGATCTCCACGAGGAGCAAGCAGACGTGAAAGAGAGGAAGAGAATAGTAGATTTTGCTGTTTCCATATCCACAATTCTCATACTTACAGGGAAAGAATCATGAATCATTTAGACCGCATTTCTTCCGGGTCGTGCAGTTCTACAGTTCAATTCTGGTTCAAATGATGAAACGGTTGGGGGTTCAAAAGAACTGTGCAGTAAGCTTGTTCGTAGTTTTTTTCGGTCGGACCAGTCTGTCCAGTCCGGTTTTCAAAACATTGATTACTAGTCCTTGAGGGCATAGGATTACTAGTCCTAAGAATCCTTGAGGGATTAGGCCCATTAGAGTTCCTAAGTAATAATCCTTGGAGATTAGGAATACTTGTTCCCCAAGTTAGAAAGGAGGCTGCAACAAAGGGGTACCTAAAAACCTTCTTCGTTATCAAGGGGAAATGTATCTTTTTATCCTCTTCATTGGGTTCTCTGGCTCTTACTCCCTATCTGAAGAAGAAAGGTTCGATAGTTTCAATAAAGTTCTATCTTAAACCCTAGTTTGATCAGTTGGTAAGAGACTCTCTTACAATTAACAAGTAATCGGCACTCTTCTCTTAATCCTTTCTTGTAAACTAATAACTCCCTTGATCAAAGTATGAGAAAGCAGGTTAGGATAAGATCACACTTAAACTGTCCAGTCATTCCAGCACTTCATATTTTATTCACCAATTATACCTAATAGGTGCCTGTTAAACTTTCTCTGAAATGTTAAATATGGATGTTAGAGGAAAGTATAAAGAGCACGGGAAAAAATTCATATTGAAAACAAGTAAAAATATAAAGGAAAATAGAGTAAAGCTCATTTAAGATACAAAAGGAACTGATGTAAAGGGAACAAGATATATACCAGTCTGCGCATTAACCGTTCGAAGCACCAAAAGGCATCTGCCTCATTTTCCACAACAATTGATATTGGGGAACAAAGATCACTCATCCCTGCTTGGAAACTGTACAGTCAGAATGAATACTCAAACATACTAACTTAGACTTTAATCAAGTCCATAATACATCACACTTTCTCAATAATAGCACTAAAGTTTACTAACCTTGGCAGTACCCAATATCCCTATCTATCCATGAATAAACTGCCAGCATATCCCAAAGCCTTGCTCGATTTTCTTCGCTCTCATAGTAAACTAGTGTGCGGTCTGTGCGGACTACATCCAAACCTGGTACAAGAAGAATATACAGTGGGAGTAACTGTTATTTCCAGCATAACTAAAGCAAACTAAACAACTTAGAATACATGATCTAATCCTTTCATGTGATCTAGTAGGAAAAAGAAATCCTACAGATTCAAAGATAATTAGGGAGAAACAATTAGAAAACAAATGAACGCGGAAGTAGAATACAATATTTGTACCAAGCAATTAGTTTAATTATACAATAAAATCAATCAAGACAAAATGATAATCACATTATTTTGGCTTCTTCCTTTGTTTAATAATTCAGTATTGCCGCATACCATGGCCTAGTGGTTTGTTAATTATGTTATGCTTGCCAATGTGCACATCTAGGTGAAGGAAACATGTCAAATATAGCGGACGATAATTGATTTGTTTGACCTAAAATGTCATTAATTTTCTTGCTCTTCTGTGCAATATCACACGAACTATGCTGATGTTATTGCATATTAAATAGCTAAGACCAAATTCTAAAGTATATTTTTACTGATTGTAAACTAGAAGTCACCATATGTGCCTAACCCAGCTCTTTAATAAGTTCAAGTTGTTTGAAATGCAAGATATGGGTAATCTTCAAAAAAAAACATTGGAACAATGTCTAGTCGGCTAAAGGTTTAACCCAACCCAACGAAATGTAACTTTTCTATGGCTAGGAATATCATTTACAAGATTCAAGCAACATGCAATAAGAATGATTACAGATGGGATGTTCTCTGAATATGCACTGTTGAAATGACAACTATAACCATTTCCATAAAATCAAGAAACAAAGTTCCGACAATATCAGAAAGAGCAGATAAGAACCATCAACATACAGGTACCTGTCTTGTTAAATGCAATTACAAAAGTTCAAAAAGCGAAGAAATCAACCTATGAAGTAATGAGAAATAAAGAAGAAACAGGCTGTTACGTTGTATTGTCATGACTTAGTATAATATGATAAACTCAATCAATTTGCTTCAAGTAGGGTTATCTTCATAATCAATATGTCAACAAAGTGAATAGATTAAATATATTGAACATAAACATACAATTAAGGTACATAAAGACAATTAACAATAATCCACTTTAAGAAAGTAGTATCCCATGATCCCGGTATGGACAATTACAAAGGCTGCTACCAGGAAGCAAGAAACCTTTCCACTGCAAGAAACAATGCCACACTACACTTCAAAAACCTTTTAAGTATATAAGTTTTGAAGCTAATAACTCTGAACTAACTTCAAGAGAACAGCGTAAACAGTAATGCCCTAAGCATAAAAAAATAAAAATCTAAGGCCTCGTTTGGTTCACGGAAAGGAAATGCATTCCTTTGTATTTTCCATGGGAATGGGAAAGTAGGATTCCTGTCACATTTTCTTTCCGTTGTTTGGTTGGTGCAGGAAAGGAAAGCAAAAATATAGCAATGTTCCAATAATATCCTTACATATAAAATAAAAATAACATTATGAAAAATAACATTAATGGTAAAATAAGCAATAACACATGGTTACTTTTGTCATAACTTTTGTAATAAATGTTGGGAAAGGAGGAGGGAAAATCAATCCCAAGGGTCATGAGTGGAACCATATTCCCTCCAATTTTCCCCCTTGTGAGGAAATTGATTCCCAAGTTTGTGGTTACCAAACAAAGGAAAGGAACAACTTTCCTTTCCTACTTCCTTGAATCCGTGAACCAAACGAGGCCTAAAAGTATCCTAGAAGGAACAAATTTCTTTTAAGTTGAAATAAAAAAGAAATGTATTTACTTGAGTCAAGAGATGTGTTGTTGGTGTTTTACCTATCTGAGACAAGGTAAGCTTCCACTGAATGATTTCTTTGTCCTTAATTACATTATCTTGTTGCTGCTCTGGAATTTGAGAACTAGCTTCACCAGGTTGTGCGTTTTCTTGTGAAGTTTCACTTGTAGGGGCCTCAACAGGATGACCATCTTCAGTTATCACGGGCATCGTAAGCAGTTTTCCACTACCAATCGTTGGCTCCATTTCTTTGCATTTTGACTTCAGTGTGTCATACTCTGATCTGCCAATGACAAGTACACTAGCAAGTCACAGATCCATGGTGGTATCAGGTAGCTCTCACGTTGCGTACAGGACTGACGTCGATGATAATAGAGCTATGACTTCATGCTCTTAAGAGTGGCATTAAAGAAGGAACGAACATACCAGGATATCAATAAATTCATATTGATGGAAGCATGTAGTAGTCATAGTTATTTGGACGAAAAACTAACTAGAAAAAAGAAAGAACTACTACCTTCGCTTTTGTCTTAACTCAATACGCTCGTTAAAAGTACTTTTAGGATCATAGCACCCAAGCAGAAACTCCCAGGCAAATCCCTTAACTTTTGGATAAATACCCTGAAAGAAGGATATACATCAACTGATGCCATTTAAAACCATATGATATCCTAAATAACGACGAGGATGAATTCCTATTATGACAATAACAAGTTACAGTAAAGATTTCTAAGTCTAGTATCTAGCATCTTTCCCAGTTTACTACATACTTTTGCCAGTTAAGAAAAGGTTTATTGTTCAAATATTTGGATTTCTCAGTGTAAGAAATTGTGTAATTTTCCCATACTTCTATTTTCTTTTGCTGAAAGTATTGGCAAATTATGACTAAGCTGACTGCATTTGGAGCATTTCTGCCATATGCTTGAAATTCGTCCAAATTAATGAATAAGTTTACCAAATAGAAGTGCCCATCTACATGTAAAATTAAAATGACATCAACCAGCGCAGGCCCCAGCCTCCAAGAGTTCCATTTTTCACATAGGGCCATGAAAGAAATAATGGATTGGATCGAAAAAACGGTTTTAATTTTTTCCATAAACGTTTCTCACATGACGGTGAATTTGGTCGTGTTCCCAATTTCTTCTATCCAAAGTGTCATATGCAGAATGGATGGGCAAGACAAATGATGATGTTTAATCACACTTTCTTCCACTAAGGGCTACTTTGGATTATACTTACATTTCATCTGATTTGTTCAAATGCCTATTTCCAGAACGCACGTTGGGTTGACGTTTCAAAAACGTCCAATTGAGCCCCAAAATGAATGTCACATTTGAAGAAACGCCAATCCAGAATGGAGCCCGTTTGACTCGCTCCTTGTGTTTGACACCAAATGGAGTCCCAGATGAAACGTAATTGTAACCCAAACTGACCCCAAATCATCCCATGCAGCTTGTTGGGAGATATAAACATAGACACCTATTGGTATTCGTCTGCAGGGGTGGGACAGGTGGGGATGAGGTGGGAATACTCAGAAGCTCGAAGAACATTGGTGAAAGAGTATAATAAAGAAGCAATATGGACCTGTGTCAGATGAGTTGATTAATCTACAAGCAGATTCAAGTACGACAATGAAAGACAGGTAAATGAGTAACTTTAGAGTAAGCATCTCATATGAGCGACTATCGAAAACGAGTTGAAATGAATGGAATATCGAATATGTACAGTGGAAAATGAAAAGGCCTATAAGACAGTCTCACGGTGATAAATTAATGAAACAGGAGAGACTGCCGAATGATAGCACGGATGGAAACAGTGATGAAGGATTCACGGGCACGGTAAAACAGTGTTTGTATCCGTTTGTATCCCTCTTGTGTCCATATTTGTATCCGTTTCTGTATTCACAGAGCATCGGTGACTACTTGTTATAGCAATCTGAAAATGTTTGTATCCCATATCCCTATTGTGTCCTTTTCTGTTTCCATATTCGTGCAACATAGATTTACAATGAATTGTCAACACACGTGGTCAAGTAATCTCAGCACCACTTGAACTAATTGCTCGGACAACCATAAACAAATTTAAGAAATAGTGGTAGATGATTTCAAAAAGGTAGATTACATCTTGGAAGAGTCGGTTCAAGTCTAGAAACAGCTGGATTCAAGCCTAGGAAATGGTCTGTTGATAAAGTGGGGTTGAGGTTATTATATATTAGTCCATCCCAGACCCTGCACTAGCAATAGGCTCGTGGCATCAGGAGCTCCGGATTACCTAGATCCAAGACGACAATTCTATGATATGTTCCGTGAACATGGACCTGAAGATAAGGGGATAGAAGCAGCTATTGTGTGTCCACGTTTGAGTGGATGTGTGACAAACACTAAATCAATCAAGATTGTATCTGTGCATCCTAGAGTATATGGTTATCTGCTGGAGATTTCTGTCATGAAATGATAAGTTTATTCTAACAATATATTATAGTTTTATTAAATAGTACACATTATATTTGTCTCATGCACTTATTTATCATAGGATAGAATGACAAATTAAAACCATAAATACATGGGCAATTCGCTAGTGAAGGATATCATGATTTATCAAGTAGAGTAGTGCATTTAAAGACGGAACTTTAGATATTAGTAAATGCTATAGCAATTGAATTCCTCAATAAGTTTCTTACCCCACGTTGTATCCGACTAAGAACTTTCGCTATATCCAGATGGCCATCCTCAGAGAATAAAGAATGCCACCTTTTTTCGCTAAGAGTTTTTCCAGGCTAAACAAAGGAAATTAGGTCATTAACCTGGTAAAAAAAATAGCATGCTACAAATACTAAGATAGTAATTGCACAAGCATACTGGAGTTCATCAGGAAACTAACATATTATTTTTATTGAGCAAAAAAGTAGTCAAGATTGAAATTTATTGTATATAAATTCTTCGGTGATCATGGCAAAAACTTAATGTTGAATTCGAAATCACACAGCTCATGTCATAGTAACAAGTCTAAGGGCTCGTTTGGATCAAGTTTTTGTATTCCTAGGAATAGGTTTTCAATTCATTTCCCATGGGAAAGGAATTCAACATTCCCATACCCATGTTTGGTTAGGTTGGGAATAGGTAGTTCAAAATTTTAAAAATTTCCATCTCCATGTTTGGTTTACAAAGGGATATAAATATTAATTTATTTAGTTGTTTACAAAGGGATATAAATATTAATTTATTTAGTTTTCCTTTAATACCCTTTCATTAATTTCATGATGATTCACATGTTTGTGATAGAAGTTGAAAATTTGAAAATAAAGAGAGGGTATAACCGTCCAAACAAAATAGCCAAACATTATTCCTAAGAAAGCAAATCTATTCCCAAGGGGGGGCTTGGGAATAGCTTTTCCAAGTCAATGGGAATAGCTTTCCCACCTAAGCCTCTCATATTCCCTCCTCATTCCCAATCCTAAACATACCAAACATGGGTAAGGAATTCAAAACCCATTCCCAAGCCACAAAAACTTGAACCAAACGCCCCCTAAGTATTTAACTAAGAACAATAACAGATAATAAAAAAAATTGAAGTGGAACAGTACATACGACATAGAAACATTTAAATAAGTTGCGCATTAGAAAGTAGGAAATGATTGAATTCACCAATTCCGCATATTTCTAAAAATCATTAAAGTGTTGTATAGGTCCAACAAAAGAATCAGTATCCATAATCTTATAATCTCGTTCTTCCTAGTACTCTACATAAGGGATCACAGTCGTCAGTATGCACTGGAAGCGACCTATGTTGCGCGACATGGATTCGACACGTTTCAGACACGAGGACACAGATTCGGAACCTATATTGGTGTCCTAGAGTATTTTGGAGTGTTAGTCCGTGTCGATACATGTGTCCGACATGACACGGATACAGCATGAATTTTGGAGTTTGCGCAGCAGTGCTTCTTAGGGAGCAACGCGCTGAAGGAACTTGATTAAACTAGGACAGTGTGATAGCTACCCAAAAAAATTAATAATACTTCCCGTCAAGCCGCAAACTCGAACTTAATAAAATCTTTCGTGATAACTATCTTTCCTATGCATGCCAAAAGATTCATGAGTATAAAATGGTCACAAAGAACTTCCAATTTCCAAATTTTGTTTCTTATTTCTTCCACCACTAGACAGCTTGCACGAACCAAAGGTTTATTTCAATATTATTTCTTACTTCCTCATGGCCAAGAAAAGAATTTACCCCACCTAACACTGTAACACAGTATTCTTCTCAAATTTACTATTTGTGCAAACCTTTAAGAAACCACAGGAATCCTAGGAAGCCAGATCAGTGCAGTGTCCGTCGTCGTGTCAGACAAATATCGAACAAAACACAGACACTCAAATATACGCAAGGACAAGCCACAATCTGTGCCGTGTCGGCATCATCGTGACAATGTATATATATATATATATAATGTGTGTGTGTGTGTGGAAGAAGGTAATTTTTTCCATGATCGCTCCCACTAGGAATAGAATCATCGACCACTCGGGTCTTATGCCTCCACACTAGCCACCAAAAAAACTTGTCACGACCCGCACCCGCTTTTTGGGATGCGAGTGCGTGCGCAAGTGTGGAGGCATAAGACCCGAGTGGTCGATGATTCGATTCCTAGTGGGAGCGATCATGGAAAAAATTACCTTCTACCACACACACACAAACACACACACACACACACACACACACATATATATAGCCAATGATCCTCTAGCCAAGTGGTAGTGGTGAGGCATGTGGCCCGAGTGGTCAGGAGATCGATTCCCGGTGGGAGCGTTCGCCACAATTACCAATATATATATATATATATATATATATATATATATATATATATATATATATATATATATATATATTTTCCAAAAATATATATATATATATATATATATATATATATATATATATATATACGACAGAAACATTTGAATAAGTTGCGCATTAGAACATAGGAAACGGTCGAATTCACCAACTCTGCATATTTCTAAAAATCATTAACGTCTTGTATAGGTCCAACAAAAGAATCAATCCATAATCTTATATTCTTGCTCGTCTTCCTAGTTCTCTATATAAGGGGTCACAGTCGTCAGTATGCATTGGAAGCAACCTATGTTGCGCAACACGGATTCGACAGGTTTCAAACACGACGACACGGATTCGGCACCTATTTTGGTGTCCTATAGTATTTTGGAATGCCTGTGCGCGTCGATACATGTGTCCGACACGACACGGATATGGCATGAATTTTGGTGTATGTGCAGTTGTGCTTCTTAGGAAGCAACACGCTGAAGGAACTTGATTAAACTAGGACAGTGTGATAGCTACCCAAATAAGTAAATAATATTTCCCGACAAGCCACATACTCGAATTTAATAAAATCTTTCATGATAACAGATCTTTCCGATGCATGCCACAAGATTCATCATTATCAAATGGTCACAAAGAACTTCCAATTTCCAATCTTTGTCTCTTATTTCTTCCACCACTAGACAACTTGCATGAACCAAAGGTTTATTTCACGATTATTTCTTACTTCCTAATGGTCAAGAACAGAATTTACCCCACCTATCACGTATTATTCTCAATTTTATTCTTTGTGCAAATCGTTAAGAAATCACAGGAATCCTAGGAAGACACGATCATTGCAGTGTCCGCCATAGTGTCAGACACATATCGAACAAAACACAGACACTTCAAAATACGCAAAGGACATGCCACAATGTGTGCCGTGTCGGCATCATCGTGACAGTGTCAGTATCGTGTCGTGTCCGTGCAATACAATTTGCTTCGCTCTTATCTAATGCAGCACCATTCTTGGCATTGCTCGAAATAAACAAATTCCTCAAGATTCAAGAAAACAACATTCCCGACGCGAAATCTTAAGGAACAAAAATAGGCTCAGGAAACTGACTCTGGGCCTGAAATGAGTCTTGGGGACGTCGCCGGCGCACTCCGGCCGGACCGCGTAGAACGCGTCGGGATCCCACCCGACCTCGGTGTTCGCGCCACAGCAGTTCATCATCGCCGATCCCCAAAATTCCCCTCCCCAACCCTGCCAAAAAAAGAAATCCCCAAATTATTCAAATCTAACCAAAAAGTACCCAAAAAAAATGGCGATCGGGATCTCTCTCATCGAACCTTTTGGCGAGATCGAGCTCCTCTTCCTTCGATTTGGGATTTATTTAGGGTTAGGGTTCGGTAATTTGGGGATTGAAATGGGAGGGGAGGAGAGAGAGATTATGTGAAAATCTATCTGGTTCTTGTTCGTATAAATCGGAAAATGCTAAATTCGGGTATTAAATACGAGAGCGCGGACCTTCAAATTTTGTGTGGACGTCGTATTTAACATATAACCCCTTACTTTACTGGTATTTCGGAATGACGCCTCAGTCTCGAATTCAGTTGTAGGTCCCGTAACTATTCAGAAAATTTAAAGAAGTTATCTTGAATTGCGTACGATAAGACAAGTTCTACATATTTACATGTAGGGGTTGGCACGGGACACCACTTCAACTGGCCCAAAAAAAAAAGACATTTAGTCTTAGGATCTCACATATACATGGATATTAGGTTTTGGGTCTCGAAATTGAGGAATAGTAGAATTTGGGTCTCGAAATTACTGTTTTCGTAGGCTAACGAACAGTGATTTCGAAATTCAAATCCTAACATCGGTCAATTTTCAGATTCAAATCCTAATATTCATATATATGTGAGACCCTAAAACTAAATAATCCACCAAAAAATTAGGCGCCAGTGTGACTGCCGCATACTTGTGTTTTTTTTAACAATTTTCTTATCAAGAACAAGCGAGCACTTGGTAGCAGCAACAATATTATGCTTATCAATAATGCTAAGTTTACTACCAAATACTTACAATCCTCTTACAACCACTCATCCATGTGCTGACATGTGGACCTGTAGCATTACTCTATGCTTATCGAGCTTTCTATAACTACTATACTTCTTCTTCTTGGAGAGCCAACAAGAGATTCTCTGATCATGATGGATGGAAAAACTGTTCTGATCTCGTCGATGAACTGGTGGTTCGCTGAGGATAGGGGAGGGGGGCTTCCGATCGTCGGTGGTGGTGGTGGTGGTGGTGGTGGTGGTGGTGGTGGTGGTGGTGGAGGAGGAGGAGGAGAGTGTGCCATGAATGTATGGTAGATTGGAGTCGGAGGGAAGGGATCGTTGAGTCGAGTTCATTCCCTTTCTCTGCAAAAGAAGTTAAATAATATATTTTTATTGTTTCAAAGTGGAACATGTACTTTAGAATCAGCTCAACTGTTTCAGAGGGAAGTCTGAGTAAAAAAAAAAAGAGAAATTTTATTTTACCCCCCACTTTTTATGTCAATATTAAGGGTGCACCCCACTATTATGCATTAATAAACGACGGCCCCCACTTCTAACAGTTTCCGTTCGTGTCTAACAGAAATCCCCCTTCGTCGACTTTTTAGGACGTAAATACCCTCCGTTCTATAATGGATACATAAAGTATTTGTGGAATCCCTAAAATACCCTCGTTTAATAAACTCCTAACCGACTCTTTCTCTCCCAAATCCTCTGTTCAGTCGAAATTTTCCCATCCCCAAATCTAATTCCCTTCCGTAACCTAACCCTAAATTCCGTTCCCAAAATCCCTTCCGCAACCTAATCCCCACACTACATTCGCGATGTCGACTCTTTCCAAACCTGAAAAATCCATCCACGATCGTCGAGCCCCCATGGCAAAGTCTGCAAGTCAGGTAATTTTGCCATTTTTTTGCAATTTTTTCCTTCAATGTATGAAAGATTGGTTACGAAATTATTTCCTCTGAGCACGACATCTTCTTCTTCTTTTTTTCAGATTTAGCCCTAAATTCTGCCCTAAATTCTCCAATCCAAAACCCTTTTCTCGTTCAGAGCTTGAGCTTCTCTGAGAGATAGCATGAAGAAAGGCAGTATCCCACTGTAAGTTATACTATCCTAACCTAAATTCCTCTTCTATTTATTGTTGAGTCTGTTTATTGTTTGCTCTCTGAATGATAGCTTGAAGAAAGGCATGTTATTTTATGTGTGCATACTTGTAATATTATGTAGGAAAGTCGTGCTTAGGGTCCACTGTATGAATGGTAGTTCTACAGCTGTTGAAGTAGACCCAGACCTGATTAGTTTGTTGGATATACCCTATATAATTCAGAATAGTACTTTGGAGGCTAGTTTCAAGTACCACTGGATTGATGACTCAAAATTTGGTGAAAGAGTGGAGGTGTTGACTGATGGTGAGTTGTTGGGTATGATTGGCAAGCAATTGCCAGACAAGAATGGAGAAATACACTTGTTCTTAGAAGAAGTTGGTAAAGAGACAAGTCTAGAACAACAACCTGAGCCACAGCTTATTGAGACACAAGCATCAGTTAGCAAGCCAGCAGTTGAAAATAGGAGAACACTTATAAAGAGAGTAGCACATAAATCACCTAGAAAGCCAGCAGTTCAATTGCAACATGATAGTGTTGAACCTCTACCTAGTGATAGTGATGTGGACCTCCCAGAGGAGCAGTTGGATGAAATGCCATCAAGGGTCTTCAATATTGGGGGTAAAGATGGTCAAGCAGAGGCTGGAAGACAAGGTGATGGTACACAGGTTGATGAGGAGAGGCAGACTGGCACACAGGTTGATGGTACACAGGTTGATGAGGAGAGGCAGGGAGCAGAGGGTACAGAGGCAGAGGAGAAAGAAATTCATGATGAAGTTGAAGAAACAGAGGAGGATGAAGAATATGTACCAAGCAGTGAAGACAGAAATGAAGAATGGGGTGAAGAAACAGAGTTTCAGAGGGAAGAGTTGCAGAGAAGAAAGAAACTTAACCTTGATGAACTTGACCTTGAAGAGGAGTACCATAGTTGTCCATCATCTGCTTCTGAATGTGATCATAGACCTGCTGAAATTGATGACTTATACAGTGAGGGTGAGATGGGTGAGGAGGAATACAGGGCTCCAGCTGTGGGTGAACTGGGCATAGGTCAACAATGGATGAATCCTACAGAGTGCAGAAGATATTTAAGGACATTTGCTATAAAGAACAGGTTTGAAATGAAATTTGTCAAGAATGAATCAAATAGGATATGGGGTGTGTGTGAAGAAGAGACATGTACATGGATGTGTAGGGTCAGAATATCACCTGACAGGACCACATGTACACTTAGGCAGCTTAATGCAGCCCACACTTGCAAGCACACTTCAAAGCTCTCAAACAAATTGGCCAACAGTAAGTTCATATCTGATGAGTTGGAAGATGATATTAAAGCACACCATATCTCATGGAAGGCAAAGGATATTCAGAGGCAGATGTGGTCCAAGTTTACAGTAAAGGTTTCCTATTGGAATGCACATATGGCATTAATGAGAGTGAAAGAGAAAATTTTTGGGGGTTATGATGAAAGTTATAGAAAATGTCCTCAGGTTGCACAGCAGGTTATGAGATCCAATCCTGGTAGTGTAGCTTTCTGTGGGAATATAGCAGGGACCACTGAATTTGGCTATTTATGCATAGGTTACAATGCAAGTTTTACAGGGTTCAATAAAGGTTGTAGACCATTAGTGGGGTTAGATGGCTGTCACTTGAAAGGAAAGCATGGGGGGGTTTGTTTGTCAGCAACTGCCCTAGATGGTAACAATGGACTGTTCCCTCTTGCCATCTATCTTTGTACATCTGAATGTGAAGCAACATGGGGCCACTTTCTTTCAATTATTAAAGACAAGTTGTTGCAACATCCAGGTAAGATAACATTTATATCTGACAGGCAGAAAGGCTTAGAACGTGCTGTTGACATTGAATTTCATGGGCACCCCCACAGATTTTGTTTCAGACATTTCTATAAGAATTTCAAGGCTCGAATCAGTAGTAGCCTACAGTTGAAGCACCTTACCTGGGGTGCAGCCAGGGCATACAGAGAGGCTGACACAGCTAAATGGATCAAAGCACTTTCTGAACAATGTCCAGAGGGTCTTAAGTATCTTATGGAAGAGGACATGACAAGATGGTGTAGAGCATTCTTTGATAAGACAAGCAAGTGTGAGCACATCACCAATAACTTCTCTGAGAGCTTCAACAGTTGGATAAGGGACATAAGAGGGAGGCCCATCACTATGATTGTAGAGATGTATCATATGATGGTCATGCAATTGATCTATGATAGGAAGATGGTTTGTAAAGGCTGGGGTGAGACTGACTTGACTCCAAAAGCAAAGAAGATCATTGAGCATAGGACAAAGCAAGTCAACCAGTTTCAGGTCAATGGTGCTGATGAGGGATTATTTTGTGTAACAAGTGTGTTCTCCATTAAAAACAGATGGTCAGTTGATATTAGAGCCAAGACTTGTGACTGTCATGTATGGGACTTAACAGGGATACCCTGTGTTCATGCTGTAGCAGCACTATTACCTATTAGGCCCACATGGACACTGTAAGTATAGCAGTTATATATGCATAGCAATGTAGATACATAGCAGTTATTGGTCATAGCAGTTATATATGCATAACAATGTAGATACATAGCAGTCTAGCATTATGCATAGCAATATAGATTCATAGCAGTTTATATATGCATAGAAGTTTATATGTACACTTACATCATAAATTACTTATCTTGGTATAGGTTCACAAGCCACTTCTATCATGCTAATACCTACAAGGAGGCTTATGCTGGAAAGATCTTTCCATTGCCTCAGCAAAGCTTATGGGATCCAGTAAGATTCTGTATCCTATTTGTGTTCTATATATTGCACTTTCTTATGCTGGAAATGTTCTTTATCCTATATGTGTTCTACATATTGCACTTGGTTACAGCCACCATATGAAGTTGGTCCACCTGCTACAAGAAGGCAACCTGGAAGACCAAAGAGTGTTAGGAGGAGGGAGGCTGATGAGTTACCAAGGTATGCCAAGAAGCAGAGGATTTGTGGGAGATGCAAGTTGCCATCTGATCATAATGCTAGAAGTTGTCAAGGAGGACCAGTTGGAGGGAACCAGAAAACACCAAGGGCTCCAAGGCCAACAAGACCACCCAAAGAACCAAAACAAAATGTACCACGAAAGACTAACACTGCTTACAAGAGGCCAAAGACTTCAAGGGGAAAGAAGAAGGATGCTAGCTCCATGGGTACAGGACCACAAATACCTTCATCACCACAACAACAACCAGGTCCTCCACCTCCTCACTCATCTACCAATTCTTCCAATTTGATGCAACCAGGTCCTCCACCTCCTCACTCATCTACCAATTCTTCCAATTTGGTGCATCCAAGACCTCCACCTCCTGACTCATCTACCATTCCTTTCAAATCTGGGAGTGACTGGATTCATCAAAATCTGGGAGTACATGGCAGGGCTAATATTGCAGCTATTCTACCACCGAGGAGGCCAATGAATTCTGTGTTTAGACCTCCATGGAACAATAGTGTCAGATTAAATATGGGAACAAACAGCAGCAACAGCAACAATCCTTCAATCCTCCAACAACAACAAAAGCAATAGGATTGTCGACTCTGTTAATGTTGAAAGTGTAATGATTGTTCATTATTTTGAAGCAGCACTAACTGTACGTTCAGTATGTGTTTACTTTTGTGTAATCCTTAAACTCTGTTATGTTCAGTTTTTTGAGGCCAAGTACATGCTTGCTTGTATTGTGTAATCCTTAAACTCATTATTTTGAAGCAGCACTAAATGCAGGCCCATCACTATTTTGGAGGCCAATGTTTGCCTATGTGTTCAATTTGTGTTCACTATTTTGGAGGCCAATTGCGGCTTATTTGTTCAATATGTGTTCACTATTTTGGAGGCCAATGTTTGCTTATTCTGTATCACTATTTTGGAGGCCAATTGCAGCTTATATGTTCAATATGTGTTGACTATTCTGAAGCCTACTGCTGCATTTTGAAGCCTACTGCTGCAACTATTTGTATTTTGAAGCCAAACTGTTTTGAAGCCTATATGTTCAATATGTGTTAACTATTTTGAAGCCTACTGCTTCAATATGTGTTCAATATGCTTATATGTTCAATATGTGTTCACTATTTTGAAGCCAAACTGGCCAATTGCAGAAACTGTTTGTATTTTGAAGCCTACTGCTGCATTTTTTTGAAGGCCAATGTTTGTATTTTGAAGGCCAATTGCAGCAAACTGGCCAATTGCAGCAACTGTTTGTATTCTGAAGCCTACTGCTGCATTTTTTTGAAGGCCAATGTTTGTATTTTGAAGGCAAATTGCAGCAAACAGGCCATCTGTAGCAACTGTTTGAATTTTGAACCCTACTGCTGCATTTTTTTGAAGGCCAATGTTTGTATTTTGAAGGCCAATGTTCTTTCTTTCTTCAGCATTTGAATAAGCCTACAGATAATGCTTACAGTGAAAGTTAAATGTATCAAAGCATCTAGAAATATGTCCAACATTCATAAAAGAGAGACATGCAGTTGTTGACAAAGTAACATAAGCAAGACTTCAATTCATTACATACATGGGAAATTTTAACTTTACATGTCCAATTCCTTTCCAAATTTTTGGCACAACTTATCTAAAGTTGTGTTTACTACAATTTGAACAGGAATTTCACATTTGTTCTCCTCTTTAACAACACCCTCATTCAACCATTGGAATGCATTGTTGCATCTCATGCATTGCAAGAATCTTCTTCCCTTGCTATGACTCCTCTTTGACATCAAGACAGCTCTCTTCCCTCCACAATGTTGATTTGGGCAAGTATTTTCTTCCCAAGGACATTGTTTCTTCCAATGCCCTAATTCACCACATGTAAAACATCCTTCCATTTTAATTGTCGAAGAAGAGCTTCCAGAGCTTGACTCGAAAATAGCGGCATCCAACCATTCAAAATCCGAGCAGACAGGGCATTTCAAAAACTTTCTACCAGGATTTGCCTTAGTATTTGACTTCAACAGGTGCCTAATCCCCTTGCAGTTCCTGATCTTGCAAGGCGAGCTCAAGAACGAACATTCATCAGCAAGGTGGTTGTTCTTGGAGCAAATTTGACACTTCTCCTACAACAAAGACCAAATTACTCAGAATTGAGGGGCAAAACGCATACACAAAACAAAAAGTTTAGGAAAAATAGTACAGGAGCAATTTCATTGTACCTGTCTTGCAGAGGTCGCCATGGGAGGTCGCTCAAGCTTGGACGAACCCTAATAGTTGGAATTTGGAGGAGAGAACAAATGGAGGAGAGAATTTGGGGGAGAGAATTTGGGGGTTAGGTCAAAAGCACGTCCGTCAGCTTCTTTTATGAGGGAGAGCGGTTGGTTGGAATTTAATACGTGAAGGGTAGTTTAGGAATTAGAAATAACTCAACACGTAACACATAGACCTGAGGGTATTTACGTCCTAAAAAGTCGACGAAGGGGGGTTTCTGTTAGACACGAACGGAAACTGTTAGAAGTGGGGGCCGTCGTTTATTAATGCATAATAGTGGGGTGCACCCTTAATATTGACATAAAAAGTGGGGGGTAAAACAAAATTTCTCAAAAAAAAAAAAACTGACGTCAGTGTAACTGGAGTCCAAATAAAATACAAGTCTGGTGCCAGACACACCGTCGTCTATTTTATTTTCGGAAATTTTCATATAAAGCATAAAATATTTATAAAATTCCAACCAAAGCAACAAGTTTTGGATAATTTTATATAAAGCACCAAAACGTCCTTAGTATAGGCGTTTTATATTTTTTATTATTATCCTTCCCCTGGCTTACTTAACTCCGTCCACTCCTCATTATTGTTACTTAACACCGTTAAGTTACGTTAACTTTTTTAAATCCGTTAAAATTTCCGTTAGCTTTGATTCGGCCGTTAGCTTTTTTATTAAATGGATAGAAATAGATGGGATATAAAGTAGAATCTTTCTGTAGGTATTGTATTTTTTCCCGCTCATTAGTACAGATGGGATATAAGATGGGATATAAAGTGGCTCACTAGCTAACGTTAACTGGCTAGAATATAGGATAGGTAACGTTCACCATCACGTTAATTCAGTAGCCAACGGCTAATTTTAAACTGTAAGTTTTTCATCTTATATATAGCAATGTTCAGAGGAAGAGGTTCACATTCACTTCTTCTAACCATTTCTTCTTCATCTTTTATTGTGGACGTAAGTTATTCAGTTCAGAAGTTCTCTCAACCTATTCTTCAGTTCAGAAGTCAGAAGCTGTTCTTCACCTTCGTTTTTAGCATCGGTAGGTTACAAGTTTGTGGTAATGGATCCAAATTTAACAATAATTTGCTACCATGGAGGTATACTAGATGGATTATCTTATCAAGGAGGTAGTACTCATCTTATTTCTACTTATTATAATATTTCACTAGCTACTTTACGTAATATTATTAGTGATCGTTTTTCTATTAGTTATGATTTTACAATAAGGTGGTTTTTTACAGATACTTTTTTAGTAGTAGATAGCGAGGAAGCATGGAATTTTGTTGTTCAAAATTGTTTAAGTTCATCTTGCATTAAAATTTACATTAATTCCTCGGTATCAAATACTACCACAAATATTATTTCCAGTAGTCAACCAATCCTGGAAGATCAATTTGGTGCCGGCCCTAGCAATGTGGACCAAATTGAAGAGAACATTAACACTGAAAATATGGATGTTGATGATGAAAATAGTGATGATTTAGTTGAAAATTTAGATTATTATTTGTCAAATGATGATAATTTAGATTCTTCCACTTCCGAATTATTTGTTGGTAAATCATTTAATTCTTCATCTGAATTTAGAAATTTTATTTCTGATCTAGCAATTAGATATAATTTTACTTGTTCATCTAAACATAATAATCCCCATAGAATTGTATATACTTGTGATTCTCCAAATTGTTGTTGGAGAGTATATGCTAGAGCCGTCGGCAACGGTAATACTTTTGAAATTCGTACATTTGAAGCAAGGCATTCATGTTCAGGTGGATCTATAGGAGGACATCATCCACTAGCTACTACCGCATGGGTAAGAAATAAAATAATTGGTAAAATTAGAGATGACAACTCCTATAGTCCAGCACATATTGTGCGTGATATACTTAGAGACCATCGTTTGCATATTACATATTCCAAAGCTTGGAGAGCTAAGGAACTTGCATTATCAGAAATTAACGGTAGTTACATTGATGCGTATGGTAGTCTTGAAAAATATGGATTTACAATTATGGAAACCAATCCAGGAAGCAAATGTTTTCTAAAAACAGTTGGAAATAATGAATTTCAAAGAATTTTTATTTGTTTCAAAGCTTGTATTGATGGTTTTTTGAGCGGTTGTTTACCTGTTATTAGCATTGATGCTACTTTTCTTACATCTAGATATCAAGGTAATTTATTTATTGCATGTGCTCACGATCCAAACTACCAATTATATCCCATTGCTTATTGTGTTGCTGAAAAAGAAAATACTGATTCATGGACATAGTTTTTGAATTGTTTGAAAATGTCTTTTGAAAGTTTTTTTGAACGATGGGATAGTATTTCTTTTATATCAGATAGCAGAAAGGATTAATTCGTGGAATGCGAGAAATTTTTCCAAACTCTCCCCATTTTTTTTTGCATTCAACACTTCAAACAAAATATGAAAGGTCATTTTTCTGGTTCGGGTTCGCGAAAGTATCTAGAATGGTTAGATAAACTTGCCCGATCCTATAATGAGGTTGATGCGAACGAGTGGTTCGAGAGAATAAAATCTGCATATATAAATGTTTTCAATTGGCTTGTAGGTTCAAATGATGAAAATCGTATTTTCTCGCACTGGATCACTGCTTATGCACCATGTCCACGATTAGATATCAACACATCAAATATTGATGAATGTTTTAATGGTTGGATAAAAAGTTTGCGTGACAAACCGATAACAACTTTGCTTGATGGTATTAGAGCTAAAATTATAACATTGCATGACAAGCATCGAACGAATGCTGAAAATATGCAAACAGACTTTTGTCCAAGAATGCTTAAGACTATGACACGTATCATGAGAGAGGCACACCATTTACAGTTGTTGCGTTTTGATAATTTATTATTTGAAATATTTGATCATGCAACAAGTAGATGCTATGTGGTTCAGCTAGACCGTAAATGTTGCACATGTGGTCGGTGGCAACATACTCTACTACCATGTGTACATGCTTGTTATGCTTGTCATTCATCCAACTATACAGTGGAAAGTTTTTATCCTGTTGAATTTTCAGTTACAACACTTAGAAGTGTATATTTGCCACGTATGGAACCAATTCCATCCCCCTACACCCCTCAAAGTGAATTGGTAAGAGGTCAAATAGGAGTACCACTTGTTGGACGCAGAGCTGGAAGACCGAAGAAGAACCGTATTATGACGCGAGAGCTGGCGACAAGGGATCTCCATTGCACGATTTGTGGCGGGATAGGACACAACAAAAGAACATGCACAAATCAACCGATGCAGTAATTATTGTATCTTGAGTGATTGTATTTGTAGTTTTTTTTTAATATTTTTAGTGTTTATTGGAATTTTTCTAATTATGACATAGTTTGAAGTGTAGCAATAAGTGCCTTGGAATGTAAAAACATAATTTATTATTTGAAGTTTATAGAGATGACAATAAGTGCCTTGGAATGTAAAAACATAATTTATTATTTGAAATAACATGAACTCCCTTCATACATGATTTCTCAAAGAAATAAAATAAACTACCCGCCTCTATTGTCCCTTCTATAGTCTCTACGGTCTACTTGCCTTAGACCTAGCCTTCTTCTTCTTTCCTCAGTGATCTCCGGTGGCTCCTCCACTTGTGAAGGTAGCACTGATGGAGTCGAATAAAATTGGCTACTTGGATCAAGATGGCTTGGACCAAACAATGAATACCCCGTCGTCTGCTTGTAATAATCCCAATCGAAGGCATGAGAAGTGTCCTGCGGCGTGCCCTCGTAACTCTGGGATGCTCCATAATAACTCTCGGATGTCCCCTCGTAACTATCCGAGGTACCAGCATAAGGACGTGAGGGGCCTGCATAAGGATCCGAGGTACCAGCGCAAGGATATGAGGGGCCTTCGTCATCATGTGACTTGGTCCTACGGGGATGTGCATGCCTCTGCCTGACAATACCTACGGGGTGATCGGCCGGGACATTCAATGGTACAAAATCGGGATCGAGGGGCTGGCGTAGATATTCTAATACCTCCCCAAATTTTCCAGTTGGATCCACACCGGGGTCTTGGGACATCTGAGTCATACAGTCCACCTGAATATTATAATACATACTTAATTAATGTTGTAAATTTAACAAAAATTACCATGATATTATATGTAGAAATGAACTAATACCGTTAATTCTACACGTGCCCTGTGCTCATGCAGACTCCGATCATCTATAGCTCGTGCTTCGAACCGGGGCTCTTCAAATACATATCTTGGATTTTGCATTAGCGGACGTCCATACCAACGTACATAATCTTCGTTACCGGCCACTATAAGATATCAAAAAAAATATGAGTGCATGGAACGAACGCCTTATAATTATTTAAAAATTAAACTTAAGTATTTTAAAACTTACCATCCGCTACCGATGTCATCAATTCAGACATGTGTTCTATACCATGTGTGGTAAATTTGGAATACCAACCAGTAAGAAAGTGGGCCGCCCGCTGTTCTATATTGGCTTTAGAAATGTTAGAAGGTAAAGGATCAAGAGGTATTATCTGTTTCAGTCCAAACTGTCGCATAACACGATCAGCCGGATGAAACATGATATATCCGTTGTACATAATATAATATCGATGCAGACTCATGCCCCGGGTAGCATTCAAGATATCTTCTGGTACAGATTGGGGTTGCCAGAAAACCTACGTAACGTTGAACAAGTAAATTGAGAATGCACGAAAATTAACATTTTATAACTCAAGTAAATTTGGACATTAATAATATACTAACATCAAACGCGGTTAATATGTCAAATTGATTCCGGTATATAGAGACCGCTTTGTGGATAACATGCTGATAATCCACATTTTCAGTATTCCACTTAAGACCTCCTGGATATACTCGTTGATCACAATATATGGTAAGTGGCCTACCAATAGCAAAGTGCTCGTAACACCAGAACTACAAAGACAATTTACATGTGAGGTCGAAATAAATAAAATTTATAAATACGTACTACCAGCAATATAAATATACCTGTATAAGTGTTAGACACCCAGAAATATTTTTTGCTGTTTTACCTCCAGAAACCTTAGACACAAATGATGTCATCGAGTGATATAAATGTGCTAATACTGCCTACCCCCATGCGTGCTTTGTGCGTGTACCCAAATCTTCGAAAAATGGTAGCAGTCGGACGTTGATCATATTTCCTGTTGCGTCAGAAAATAATAATGCACCGCATAGGCACAACAAATAAGCTCTTGTACAATAAATCACCTGAAAATTAACAACAACTGAACTCTTCATATCAATTATATTAAATAGAAATTAAAGATAACTAGTGTAGAAAAAAATACCCGTGCATCATCGACAACAACTGCCGTATCGTCGATGCGATCGAGATGCATAAAAGTGGACCGGAGCCAAGTCATTCTGACAGTACTCCGACCGCCTATATCATCTGGGGGCTCCACACCAAGGTACGCTCTAATGAGATCTGAAGCATCCAACCCCTCGTAAAAATATATAGGGTAACCCTCGATAGGTAACCCTAGAATCTGGGCTGTGTCAGCTAAAGTTATGGTCATTTCCCCGAAAGGAAGCTGAAATGTGTTGCGTGTTGGCCACCATCGCTCAACGATGCTCAATATCAGGTCTCTGTCATGGCGCTTAATACGTATAGCGTCAATAAGATCAAAACCGAAAGTCGATATCAAGACCTTTTGGGGTGCAGTCAACTCCCACGATGATCGCCACTCACCATGCTCACGTAATTTAACTTCAGGATAATCATAGCGCTATAATATAAACATATATGTATATACATGATTAGTATAATTTAATAAAAATAACACAAAAAAATTAATTACCTAAAAAATATTTTACCTCTCCCGAAAATACAAGTTTAGAAACATGAGATTGTCGTTCATGTAAAATGGCCGGAGTTGACGGACCACCGGGAATTTTTCCAACATTTGGACAAGCCATCTATAACAAAAAATTAGCATAAAAATTAGCATAAAAATTACCATATAAATTATTTAAACAAAAAATAACCGTTCACAATAAACTCTATTTTCTACTTACTACTTGTTTTTTCTTCCTTTTTTTCTCTAGCTTCTGTTGGTTTTCTCCTGCTAGCCTTACTTCTTCTTTCTCTTCTGTTTTTCCTCTTCTACTCCCACTCTTCTTATACCCATTTTCCCACCCGATTTCAAACATTTCAGTCAAAAAGTGACTGAAAAAGTTGCATGGCACACACAATAATGAAATCCCACATACCAATGCAGTCAAAGGCTGCATGCCCAGTCCCCACTCAGTCCCCGAAATAGCTGACAGTGACAGCGTCCTCCATTTCCCCAAAAAAGCTGTCAGCTCCCCCTATTTCCCGAAAAAGCTGTCCCTATTCCCCATTCACGAGATTGAATGCGCAGCAGCCACGTCCAAAAAACCTGACAGCGTCCCCATTCACGAGAAAGTGCTGCGCAGCAGCTACGACCGAACGCGCCACGCGTCGACCAGGGAGCGCTGCACCTGTCAGGAAAACGTCCTTACGAAGGGCGTTTTCGTCTGACAATTCTGACAAAACGCCCTTCCTAAGGGCGTTTTGCTTATTTTATAATTTCGTTCGTCAGCGCAGAGGTTAACGACAGACGTTAACGGAGAATATAAAATAATATATTTTAAGGAGAACGCCCTTCTTAAGGGCGTTTTGCTTTTTTTATATATTTTTTTAAACGGAGGCTAAATTTAACGGAGTGAGGGAAAATAATTTATTTTTAAAAAGAAGAACGCCCTTCGTAAGGGCGTTCTTGTGCTTCGTATGTAATTTATAGAAACATTGTGCTCTATATAAAATTTCATTAAAATCATGAAAATTTTTGTTTTATTTTTGGACACCCCATCCCTTACGTGCAAATATACATAAATAGTTCTGTTCTACACAAGATAACTTCTTCACCAAAAATGAATTTTTTATAACTATTTGATATCAACGTCCTGCTAACTTTTGTTATAAATATATTTTTACGTGTATGGCACTTTTAGATTGAAAAAAGTGACACTAAGAAATTCTAATAAAATTCCAATTGTCTTTTGGCAACTTTGGCTGGACATCGTCTTACATAAGAAAAAGACAATAGAATATGTATGTGATAGGGATATCACTACCAAACACATTCTGGTTCGCTAATATCCGAAGGGCTTTTTCTATGGGCACCACAATATTTACTGGGGACGTCACTTTACTAGAGGACAACCCAGGTTTGAGGAACTTTTACTGGAGACGTCCCGAAAATTACTTGGGGGCAGCCCAATATTAGATTTTTTTTCTCTCTCCTCTCTCCTCCTCCTCCTTGCTCCTCCTCCTCCTCCTCCTCCTCCTCCTCCTTGCTCCAGCGGAGGGGTAGCGGGAGTGGATGACGTGCATGAAGTCGAGTTCGGCGGCGGTGGAGGAGAGGAGGGACGGAGGACGGGACCGGAGGAGGAGGAGGAGGAGGAGCAAGGAGGAGGCGACGGCGGTGGAGAAGCGGAGGGGACGGAGGACGGGGTCGGAGGAGGAGGAGGAGCAAGGAGGAGGAGGAGGAGAGAGGATGAGACATGGATGGATGGATGGATGTAGGTGCTGCTGCTGCTCCTTCTTCTTCTTCGGGGCCGGAGGAGGAGGAGGCGACGGCGGTGGAGAAGCGGAGGGGGCGGAGGACGGAGCCGGAGGAGGAGGAGGAGGAGGAGCAAGGAGGAGGAGGAGGAGGAGAGAGGAGGAGACATGGATGGATGGATGTAGGTGCTGTTGCTGCTTCTTCTTCTTCTCCTCCTCCGAGGACTGCCAACTTGTTGGCAGTCCTAACATTATGCCAGGACTGCCAGCATGTTGGCAGTCCTAACATAATGTTAGGACTACCAGCATGTTGGAAGTCCTACTAACTGGAAAAAATTGGGCTAGCCCCAAGTAAAAAAAAATGATGGCAAACTTGTAATATTTTTGAACATTTTTGGGATAGTCCCTAGTAATTTGTGTGGTACCCATAGAAAAAGCATATCCGAAGCCAACGAGGACTCTGATGATACATTTGGCCTCTTTTTTTTGTCTTACTGGATGGATTTGTTTGGTTGCACCAGGGATCGTGTGTATATGTTTTTGACGTCAGTGACTTGTTTGTTTTCGGCAAAGTAGGACCATGCGTAAAATTCGAAAATCGATATTTTACATACGTGTTATCACAAAATAAAGGAAGAAAAAAAATCTGATACTTTAAAGAAGTGAAGATTAGATCATCTGCAATGGAGATTTCTAAATTGAGTTTCAATATAGAAATTGTATACAAAAGATATTTTTCAATGGTTTTTCGTTTCTATCCTTCGTGTCAAATAAAATAAAATAATCAATTTAATGATGTAGGGTCCAATATTAATTGTTAGGAGAAAGAAAAAAAATTATATGAGAATCTCTACATTCCAATGAACCAAACATGATAATGAAATTGAAATTCTATTACATTACATACACAATTTCATTACGATTACAATTACTTTACAATGAATATAACTTTTGAAGACAACCTCTCAAGTGTTCTTAAAAATTGTTCAAAAAGTGAGTGACCATTTTAATTTTTTTTTATTCAACCCTTGCTACAAAACATTTTTGGGGTTGATTAAACTTATTATTCGTTTGGTACACTGTAATGTATTTTTATTTGATTACATTACGATTACGATTACGATTACATTGTAATGAATCAAATGGGACCTTAATTTTTTTATTTTTTATTAAAGAAACCTTGGGGTTGATAAAAAAAAAAACTGGAAATTGCTGAGAAGCCCAATTTCGGGGTGGGCTTTTATGAAATGCCCACCCGCTGGATTATTTTTATGAAATGCCCAGAATTAAGTTTTTACACGTTAAATATTTCAAGATTCTCTCTAGTTGCTATGTATTTACAAAATTTGCCATTATCATAATTCCAAAAATATCCCTTCGCGTAAATTTGGACATCTATATATAATTATGAATTCGCAAACTCAGATTTGGATTGAGAAATTCGTATTCTTCTTCTTCTTCACGAGAAATTTGAAATCCATTGATATAATCTTTATTAGAGATCGCAGAATCGTTCGTAGTTCACTGTGGTTTTCGTCAGTCGAACGTCGATCATCCTTCATCATCATCGATCATCATCATCATCAACATCATCTTCGTGGTTTCCGGCGATTAGGTCAATTGTGGATAGAAGATCTTCTTCTTTTCTTTTTATAGATCTTAAAACAAGGTGAGAGTTCAGATCTGTAGAAATTCATCCATCAGCTTCGTATATCTCGAAATTTATGCTGAATTTGATTTTGTTATGAAGATTATTAACTTAGAAAATGTTAGTGAGATATTTAATCTTGTTATTTTATGCGAATAGCAGTCTCCGTTATATTTTAAAGGAGAATGACAATTACTTCTTATAAAGATCATTATCCGTATGTTTTTAGGACGGAGAATGCCATTCTCCGTCTTAATTAGGACGGAGAATGCCATTCTCCGTCTTAATTTGAACGGAGAATGACATTATCCGTCTTAGTTAGGACGGAGAATGACATTCTCCGTCTTAATTAGGACGGAGAATGACATTCTCCGTTTTACTTTAGACGGAGAATGATCATTATAAGTTAGTTCCAACTGAGGATATTTATTCTCCATTATTTTTAGACGGAGAATAATCATTATTAGATGAGAATTTTATTGTTCTATTTGTGGCCTCTTATGTTTTTATGTTATCAGGGGGGGGAAGATATGGAATCAAGTTGTTTAGTTAACATTTGTTTCAAGGGAGACATAGTTTCCTGCCGTGTCACACATGAAAGTACCGTGGATTTTTTAAAGAATAAAGTGTGCGATCGATGGACTTCTTTGGATCCACTTTCCTTCCGTTTCAGGTTTTTGCACTCTGATGGGACTGAACTGTATGTTGAAAGTGATTTTTGGCTTCGCTCATTGGTTGGTGGTTTTAACGGTACTCATGATGTGAGTTTTGATCTATATGTGGAGCAAATACACTCTCCATGTTCTTCATCAACATCTTTTCCTTGTCAAAGCTTTCACATGAGACATTCGTCTTCCTCTTCTAGTTCTTTGAGTAGATGTTCTCCTACTGTAAAGGACAAACGAGTAGTACAATTTTATGAGGGCTCAACTGAGACAGTGAAGAAGAGAAAATCGGATATGTGGCCTGAATCAATTACTGGTGTTGGTCAGATTTTTCTAAATGGTGTTGAAGAAGTTAGGAATGCTGTTAGAAAGGTATGTTTTGAATCTCGTCATCCATTCCACATTTTGAAATCTGAGCCGGGGAGGTATACTGTTTGTTGCAAGAATTACAAGACACATGCTTGTTTGTGGAGCTTCCATGCTATATCTATTTCGAAAGATAATCAAATTTTTGAGGTGAGGAGGTATGTGGGAGAACATAATTGTGGAGCTGGCTATATGGATAAAGGTAATCTGGTTGTTCCAGCAAAGTTTGTGAAAAGTTTGGTTAGTGACATTGTTCGGATGCATCCTAAAAAGTTCGCAAAATCTGTTGTCGATCATTTCAAGGTCGACTACGGCTTATCTGTTACATATGGACAGGCATACCACGGAAGTAGGCTGGTGCACCAGGAAATGTACGGAGATGATGTTAGATCTTACAGTGACTTGTGTTGGTATGTGAACAAGGTAAAGGAAACCAATAATGGTTCCGTTATCGACTTCCAGAAAGATGATTCATCAATGAGGTTTGAGCGACTTTTTCTTTCATATGGGGCTTGCGTAGAAGGCTTTCAATATTGTCGTCCGATGCTATATTTGGATGCCACTTTCCTTACAGGGAGGTTTAGAGGATGTTTGATGTCTGCTACAGCGAAGAATGGTAACCAACAGTTCTACCCTATTGCATACGGTATAGTCTCAGGCGAAGATGGCGATAATTGGGAATGGTTCCTTAGAAATCTAAAGAATGTTGTTGGATGTAGTAGGCGTATTGTTTTTCTTTCGGATCAAGGCACCGGTCTAGTTTCTGAAGTCCCTAAAGTGTTTCCTAATGATTATCATAGCTATTGCTATTATCACATGAAGAATAACATACCGCTGAAAGAGAAAGGAAATGAAAGAGTGTATCCGTATGTACTTGAAGCTTGGAGGCAAGCAGTATATGCTCTAACTCCAGGTGTGTTAATGAGACAGATATATGCACATTTTCTATGCATTTGCCATTAATTTAACAAGGAAAATGACCATTCTCCGCGTCAGTAAGACGGAGAATAGTCATTCTCCGTGTGTTTTAAAACGGAGAATGGCCATTCTCCGTCCTGCATAGAACGGAGAATGTCATTCTCCGTTAGCTTTTGAACGGAGAATGACTATTCTCCGTCTTGCATATTCTCCGTTAGCTTTTGAACGGAGAATGACTATTATCCTTATGAGAATGTACTTATTTTTTCATAATTTTGTGAATTGACCTAATTCTTTATTACTTATTTGTTTTTCTGTATAAAGGTGGGTATAGACAAGCAATCAAGAAGATTTATGATCTGAATTGTGGTCATGTTGTGAATTGGATGAAAAACAAAACCTGAACACTGGTCAAACGCATTCTTCTCGGGATGTAGATACGGTGAGGTTGCTTCTAGTTGTGCAGAGTCATTCAATGCATGGATAAAGGCTGAGAAGAAATTGCCTATATCAGCAATTGTAAATGTCATCCGTGTGAAGATGATGAAGATAATTTCGGATCGCCACAAGGATGCAATTGGTTTGAATAGCAAATTGACTCCATACGCTGAGGATATGCTGAAGCAGCTTACAGATGATGGCATGTGTTATAGGGTATATCGGTCCGGTGATTTCGAATTTGAGGTGATCGCAGATACTTCCTCCTATATGGTGAATCTTCTTGATTGTCATTGTAGTTGTCGTAGATGGAAGGTATATGAATTCCCATGCAGCCATGCAATACAATGCATCAGAGTTGGTTTAGATAAATCTGTTTACGACTTTGTGGAGCAGTATTGGACATCAGATTATTACCAGAAGTTATATTCATGTGCCATTCGTCCAGTTCCAGATTGCGAAAAACAGTTTGAAAATAATCCCACTGATGTTGTTCTACCCCCTGTTCCGAAACGGGGTCCTGGACGACCAAAAGCGGACCGTTACAAGAGCAAATATGAGAACAAGGGAAAGAGAAGAGAAAGATAAGGTGCCAGAATTGTTTTGAATTATGCAATCACAATCGCAGCACTTGTCCTCTGCCTCCACATGCTGCTACGGTGGTCAAGGGGGCAGCGCCCCCTCGTTAATACATACACATATATTCCTTCTTTTTATAACTGGAAATTGTTTTTTGAATACATATCTTACATTTTTGATATCAATGGTAATAGTTTGAATTCTGCATATTTGATGTTTCACATATATATTAACAGCATAAGAACTTATTCTCCTTTATACTCTCTGACTTTATAATGTATTGAATGACCATTCTCCGTGTGTTTTAACACGGAGAATAATCATTCTCCGTTTTAGATACACGGAGAATGGCCATTTATAAGTCAAAATACAAGGAGAATAATCATTCTCCGCGTGTTTTAAAATGGAGAATGCCATTCTCCGCGTCAGTAAGACGGAGAATTCTCATCTCTAGGTCAAAATACAAGAAGAATGACATTCTCCGTCTCTTTTGACCCGGAGAATGACATTCTCCGTCTATTTTGACACGGAGAATGGCATTCTCCGCGTCCCTAAGACGGATAATGTTCCTTTCTAGGTCAAAAATACAAAGATAATCATTCTCCACGTGTTTTAAAACGGAGAATGCCATTCTCCGCGTCAGTAAGACGGAGAATGCTCATTCTCTAGGTCAAAATACAAGGAGAATGGCATTCTTCGTCTCTTTTGACCCGGAAATGACATTCTCCGTCTCATACGAAACGAAGAATGGCCATTCTCCGCGTCACTAAGACGGACAATGTTCCTTTCTAAATCAAAAATACAAAGAATAATCATTATCCGCGTATTTTAAAACGGAGAATGCCATTCTCCGCATCAGTAAGACGGAGAATGCTCATTCCTAGGTCAAAATACAAGGAGAATGGCATTCTCCGTCTCTTTTGACCCGGAGAATGACATTCTCCATCTATTTTGACACGGAGAATGGCATTCTCCGCGTCCCTAAGACGGATAATGTTCCTTTCTAGGTCAAAAATACAAAGAATAATCATTCTCCGCGTGTTTTAAAACGGAGAATGCCATTCTCCACGTCAGTAAGACGGAGAATGCTCATTCTCTAGGTCAAAATACAAGGAGAATGGCATTCTCCGTCTCTTTTGACCCGGAGAATGACATTCTTCTCTATTTTGACACGGAGAATGGCCATCTCGCGTCACTAAGACGGATAATGTTCCTTTCTAAGTCAAAAATACAAAGAATAATCATTCTCCGCGTGTTTTAAAACGGAGAATGTCATTCTCCGCATCAGTAAGACGGAGAATGCTCATTCTCTAGGTCAAAATACAAGGAGAATGGCATTCTCCGTCTCTTTTGACCCGGAGAATGACATTCTCCGTCTATTTTGACACGGAGAATGGCCATTCTCTGCGTCACTAAGACGGATAATGTTCCTTTCTAAGTCAAAAATACAAAGAATAATCATTCTCCGTGTGTTTTAAAACGGAGAATGCCATTCTCCGCATCAGTAAGACGGAGAATGCTCATTCTCTAGGTCAAAATACAAGAAGAATGACATTCTCTGTCTCTTTTGACCCGGAGAATGACATTCTCCGTCTCATACGAAACGGAGAATGGCCATTTCTAAGTTCCAAATGCACACATTATAGGTTTGTATTAACACAGATAATGACATTAGGTTTGAATCAAACAACAGAACTTTAACAAAACAGATTTACATATATAGAACAATGTAAGTTAGAAAATTGAATTTCATTACAAAGGAAAACAAATACATTACAAAAGAAACCTGACAAACAGAATATATACAAGGAATTTGTTAGCCAATTTACATTGTCATTTTCTTTATTGTACAAAAGGAACTGCACATTCACTCATAAGCAAAGCCTTAGCCAAATTTAGCCTTCTCTTACAATAGTATTGTGAACTTCTTTGTTTGTTTTCTTCTGTAAATCAAATGGAGCTCTCGACAACTTTTCAATATATATGAAACATACAGCAGGCAGCTGGGTGATAGTTGCTGTGGGCATTCTTTGCAAACCTTGAGCTCTGTTGTTTCGTATTCCTGGATTGCTGGGCTTTTATTCCTCATCAATGCAATCTTATTTATTATAATTGGCTCGATTTTATTCTTCATGTATTTTGCATCCTGGATTTTCTTAGCGCCCGTGTTTTTTCGCAATGAGTTGTAGTGCGTCCAACATAGGAGCTGAAGTTGAATGCCAGCAGCGTATAGTGTTTATTTTCCTCGCGGAAGAGTGGCACGAATAGCCATTCAATGTCATCTTCCAGCTCCATGATAAAATCTTCTATATCAACTTTGAAATTGTACACTGCTCCAGGTGTTGGATTTTTTTCATCGACATACTGGGCAGTACTCTGTTTTCCAGAAAAAAAAAACAAAAAATATATCATGAGTTAGTTTTTTACAACACTATTAGTAGCTGTACATATTATATTTATTTTCAGTTTCGATTCTTACCAATGAATGGGCATCATGATTGCAAACCATTTACATTGTGCACCCTGCGAGCTTGACTGAATGTTCTGCCTTAATTCGGCTTGAACTTCGTTCATAAGCTTTATTAAGTAGTTCATAACACCGGCTTCTATATCCGCCTCATTTAGTATGTCTTGAAAATCTTTAGCATTTAACAACATGCTGACATCATTGTTTCTTCTTCTTCTTTTACATTCTTCTGGAGCATTTGGAATGTACATGTATACATAATCACTGCACATAAATTTAGTTTCGATTATGATAATAATTTAGGCTAATGATAAAATTGCATAAAAAATAACTCCAATAGAGAATGATCATTCTCGTTATGAAATGGACGGAGAATGTCATTCTCCGTTATGAATTGGACGGAGAATGTCATTCTCCGTTTTAAATGGGACGAGAATGATCATTCTCCGTTTTAAATAGACGGAGAATGTCATTCTCCGTCATTCTCCGTGTTAAAATAGACGGAGAATGTCATTCTCCGTATTAAAATAGACGGCGAATGGTATTCTCCATTTTGTATTAACACAGGGAATGGCATTCTCCCTTTATTTTGACCCAGAGAATGACATCTCCGTCTCAATAAGGCGGAGAATGCTCATTCTCTAGGTCAAATACAAGGAGAATGTCATTCTCCGTTATAAAATAGACGGAGAACGGCATTCTCCGTGTCAGTGAGACGGAGAATGTTCATTTCTCTAGGTTAATGCAAGAAGAAAGGTCATTCTCCGTCTATTTTATAACGGAGAATGACATTCTCCGTCTCATATTAGGCGGAGAATGCTCGTTCTTTAGGTCAAAAACACAGAAAATGCCATTCTCCGTGTGTTTAAACACGGAGAATGCCATTCTCCGTCTCAAAATAACGGAGAATGGCCATTTCTAGTTCAAATGACACAGAAAGGGCATCCTCCGTGTATTTTATAGACGGAGAATGATCATTTCATTTGCCGCGTCAATATAAACGGAGAATGTCATTCTCCGTTTTAAATGAGACGGAGAATGATCATTCTCCCTTGTGAATTGTACAGAAATTGGTTCAAGTTTAGAATACTTATGTTGGAGACATCCTTCTTGGTATACGATGCTCCTGTATAGTTGCTTCAGCTCATCGTCTGCAAGGTTCCAAAGTCTGAGCTTCGGACATTGCATCAGCATTTTCCCCTCTTTAACAAGCTTTGCTGTTTGAGGAGATTCTTCCTCAAGTTCTTCAGGAGCTGACATCTCCTTTTTATTGTCTACCTTCTCGGGGCTGGAAGGAGCTTTTTTTTTCCCAGCAGGAGCTACTTTCTTTCTGGGACTGGAAGGATCTTTTCTTTTCCGACCAGGACCTGCCTTCTTACTTGTTGTAGCATCGGATGTTTTCTTCTTTTGCAATGTAGTAAAATCATCCTCATCTGCAGTATTTGATTGTTTTTTAGTTCCAGCAGGTTCATTTGCTCTTGTGTAATGCTTTTGGGGAACTGCTTGAGTCTCCCCACTTTGCAATGCTTTAGCCATTGCTTCAAGGTTAACAATTGTATCATTCTTCTGTGATTTCGTCATTCAACGATGCAACTTCCTCTAGAAGTTTGTTGTTATCATCATTGAGCTTTTCATTCTCTTTTTTGAGATCCTCTGTCATTTTCACTGATATAAAAACAACAACAAGAGGTATGTCAATATTATATAATCTTCTTTTTAAAAACAATGAAAAATATTATTATCCGTTTACTTTAATCTGGAGAATGTCATTCTCCGTGTCAAAATAGACGGAGAATGGCAATCTCCGCGTAAAAAATAGACGGAGAATGTCATTCTCCGTGTCAATTTAGACGGAGAATGTCATTCTCCGTGTCAAAAGAGACGGAGAATGTCATTCTCCGTGTCAAAATAGACGGAGAATGCTATTCTCCATTTCCAAATAGACGAAGAATGTCATTCTCCGTGTCAATTTAGACGGAGAATGACATTCTCCGTCTAAATTGACACGGAGAATGGCATTCTACGTGTCAAAACAGACGGAGAATGTCATTTCTATGTCAAAATACAGAAAAGTCATTCTCTGTGTTAAAATACTAGCGGAGAATGTCATTCTCCGTGTCAAAATAGACGGAGAATGTCATTCTAAGTGTGTTTAATACGGAGAATGACATTCTCCGTCTATTTTGACACGGAGAATGACATTTTATAGGTCAAACACACAGAAAACTTTATTCTCCGTGTACTTTGACACGGAGAATGGTCATTCTCCTTGTTAGATACAGGTAATTACAGATTAAAATAGACAAAAAATATAAAATCTTACCTTTTAGAAGTAGCTCCTCAACACGTTGACGAAGCTTCTCATTATCAACAGTAAGCTCAGACTTCTGCTTTCTCAGGGAGTCTAGTTCCGACCCCTGTGCCTCCAGTTCTTCAACTCGCTTACGGAGTTTCTTATTATCATCAATAAGGAGCGATTTCTCGTTCCTTAAAGAGTCTAACTCCTTCTCCAAGCCATCAGCAACGAGCCCCACAGCACGTTGTTGGGCTACATCTGCCGCTAGTTGCTGGGCTCTTTCCTGGAGTTGCTCATTCTCAGCGATAAGCTGAGATTTCTCCTGCAAGACACCAACATATCTACATTGTCAGCTGTAGAGGGTGCTGGTGCTTGAGCTTCAGTTTGTGGTTCTTCTTCATCAACAGAATTATCTCCACCTTCTATACATTGCTGCTTTGCTGGGACTTCTTCAAGTTCATCAACATTCAATGCAACAAGATCCTTGAATATCAAATCCGAATCCATTTGAGCACCTTGATATTCATTTTTTAGGAATATCGAGATTCTATTCCCATCCCATGTATCGAATCTCGGAGATGCGACTGTTGGTTTGCACTTCCTCTATCAGTCGACTGTGCTCTGCAAACCAATACAAGAAGTATATCGTACAACCTTCAATCTTCTTGTACGATATATCAACATCACCATCTTCAGATTTTGTGACAGCCCTCTTTATGCTGTCCATGACGTACCCCAGTATAATCCGAGGCCAACAGATGCTTTTATAACATCTGTGCTCTCCACCAGAGCGAAGAACTTGTATGGCAAGTTCGACCCCCCTTCTGGTGAAGAATGCTGTTTGGCACAAGTTGAATACTATTAACTTGACCAATTCATCAGGACTTGCATTTTTGCCCCCCAGCAGCTCTAATATCCTTTTCCTAACTTCTGCGTTTGAGACTTCAGCATTTTTGCCCTTGGAATTTTTCAGCAATCTTGGAAGTGTTTTGTACACATGCTGAATGAGTCTGCTGGTGGAGGGGTCTTCTGCTTTTCAGTGATGATCTTCAAATACTTCTTATCAACTTCAGTGTCATCATTCATTGGCAGACCGAAAATGGTTGCCATCTCATCAGCAGTTGGTGCTACCTTGACACTGCTGCTCAATTGGAAATATCCAATTCCATCTTCTTCCAAATAAGTCCCCATCAAGTTCTCCAGACCTTGGGTGACTTTAGATAGTTCTGATTTTTCACCTTAGTTCTGTAGAATACATCTACGAAGTTGTAGAATCCTACATTCTTCAAGCTTTCAACAACTGCTTCAGGCAAATGGCGAAACTTTTCCTTCACCTCATCCATGAGAGAGTATTGGGGTGAATGTTGCACGAAAAAGTCTTTCTTCTTTGTTCCTGACAGTTTTTTTCCTAAAAAACAACAATTAGGTTTACGTCAACATTCTTCTTTATTATAATAAGGAGAAAGCCATTCTCCGTCTAATATTAGACGGAGAATGTCATTCTCCGTGTCAAAATAGACGGAGAATATCATTCTCCGTCTATTTTAACACGGAGAATCGCATTCTCCGTTTTGTATTAACACGGAAAATGGCATTCTCCGCGTGTTTTAAAACGGAGAATGCCATTCTCCGCGTTAGCAAGACGAAGAATGCTCATTCTCCGCTTCAGAAAGACGGAGAATGCTCATTCTCTAGGTCAAAATACAAGGAGAATGGCATTCTCCCTTTATTTTGTCCCGGAGAATGAGCATTCTCCATCTCAGTAAGGCGGAGAATGGCATTCTCCGTCTCATATTAGACGGAGAATGCTCGTTCTTTAGATCAAAATAAAGGGAGAATGCCATTCTCCGTGTCAAAATAGACGGAGAATGTGATTCTCCGTTTTAAAATAGACGGAGAATCTCATTCTCCGTTTTGTATTAACACGGAAAATGGCATTCTTCCTTTATTTTGACCCAGAGAATGACATTCTCCGTCTCAATAAGGCGGAGAATGCTCATTCTTTAGGTCAAAATACAAGGAGAATGCCATTCTCCGCGTGTTTTAATACGGAGAATGCCATTCTCCGTCTCATATTAGGCGGAGAATGCTCGTTCTTTAGATCAAAAAAGGAAGAATGTCATTCTCCGTGTTAATACAAAACGGAGAATGACATTCTCCGTATTAAAATAGACGGCGAATGGCATTCTCCGTTTTGTATTAACACGGTAAATGACATTCTCCCTTTATTTTGACCCAGAGAATGACATTCTCCGTCTCAATAAGGCGGAGAATGCTCATTCTTTAGGTCAAAATACAAGGAGAATGCCATTCTCCGTGTCGAAATAGACAGAGAATGCCATTCTCCGTTATAAAATAGACGAAAAATGGCATTCTCCGTGTCAGTAAGACGGAGAATGTTCATTTCTCTAGGTTAATGCAAGAAGAAAGGTCATTCTCCGTCTATTTTATAACGGAGAATGACATTCTCCGTCTCATATTAGGCGGAGAGTGCTCGTTCTTTAGGTCAAAATACAGAAAATGCCATTCTCCATGTGTTTAAACACGGAGAATGCCATTCTCCGTCTCAAAATAGACGGAGAATGGCCATTTCTAGTTCAAATGACACAGAAAGGGCATCCTCCGTGTATTTTATAGACGGAGAATGATCATTTTCATTTGCCGCGTCAATATAAACGGAGATGAACAGGTCTCAAAGTTTTACCTTTTTTCTTCCCTTCTTCTTGATCTTCTTCTTCCTCCCCTGCTACTTCTTGTTCTTGTTCTTCTACTGCTTCTTGCACTTCTTTTTCTTTTGGAGCATTTCGTCTACGAGCAACCTTCTTAACTTTCATCCCTCCTTTCGTTTGCTTTCCAACAACTACTTCTTCTCCTTCTTCTCTAACTTGGTCTACATCCATTGCTGATGATTGCGACATTGTGATGGAGATTCGCTGGCGATTTCTTGTAAGAAATTTCTAAGATTTTTGGAGGAGATGACCTAAAATCGCAACCGAACAGAGTATGGAAGAGGAGGGAGCGATAGAGACACTTTTTTGAAGAGTCGTTTGGTTTTGTATTTAATTCTCAAGCTTCTGGAATCGAACCGTTTTTCATAAAAATTGCTGGGTTTGTTGATATTCTTAATAAATTAGAAGGGCAAAAGGGTCATGCCGTGCCATTTTTTTAATTTTTAAGTTAATGCTGGGCACGCGATGAAAGTTTATTTTGGGGTGAGTTTTTCATAAAACTTTTTAAATTTTTGGGCATTTCATAAATTTTTCCAAAAAAAAAGCAGCATAAGCACATGAGAATGAAATTACAACCCAGACTCAATCGGCCATTTCTGATTTCACACCCAAGAGGCCCATGACGATCCATCCCCATGTCAGTGGCAATTTCGATATTTCCGTCAAGATCAACCTAAGCCCTAGATCGGACGGTAGAACAATACCTATAAAACACTCGTTCGCCTCTCCCATAAACTAGCTGCTCTCGAAGGAGAACGAAACCCTAACCCTAATTTTCTCTCTCCCCCTCTCAGCAATGGTGAGAAATCCCCACTCCTCAACTCCATTACATCGATCTCTCTTAAATTTTTTCCAATTTTCCGTTCTAATTAGGGGTTTTTCTATGTTTCCTATGATCGACGTAGCCGTTCAAGAGGTACGTGGAGATCGGGAGAGTAGCGCTCGTCAACTATGGGAAGGACTACGGGAAGCTCGTCGTTATCGTCGACGTCGTCGACCAGAACAGAGTAAAAAATTCTCGATCCCTAATTACTTGTTGATTTGTTAGCATAGAAAATGGTACTGAATCGATTTGGGTTTAACGATATGTTCGTAGGAATGAAGTACTGAACTGAGAATTGGTAAATGAGAGAAAGATGAAGACTTGATTAGTCTAGGTTTAATATTATTGGTAAAAAAATGGAGCTTTAGTATTATCTTATAGTGATGTCATCACTCGCGAGGATTTTATTATCAAGTTTTAAATGGATCCTTATGTGGATTTGAGTAATTTCATTATTATCATACCAATAATGCCAAATTGAATGACATTGCAACATATATGAGTCTCACTATTAGGGGTTTAATAGGAACGAAGTAGGACATGATAATATATGATATATGTTAATGAAAAGAATGTAAAATAATTTTACCTCGATGTCATTATACTCTACACTCAGCTCGAATCACACTACATCGGCCTGTGAATAAGCAAGGCCAACCCTCCGACTAATATGGTTGAGCTCAAGCTTTAACACAATTTTTTCATTCGAACTGTGAGCTCGAGCTTATGTCTATAAATTTAAGTTTGAGCTCCGTTTGATATTTCAGCTCATAAATGTTCCAAACTTGAACATTCCAGTTATGTGATTCAGATCTATTGCAGCCATATAGGCCTTTATCATAGAACCAAAGTCCAGTTATGTCTGATCCTAGTCAAGCTAAACCTTGGAGCACATAGGAGTGGACATAACTTTTTTCGAGGTGGAGCAAAATATATGAACTTAAAATTATCTGAAAATGTAAAGATAAATTCTCAAACTCTATTAAAGATGTTTTTACAGGATTCTACTATTATAAAAAACTGAGGATCCTATTGACATGAAAAGCCTACATTGAAAACGTTTTTTTTTCGTGCTTTGTCAATGGATGGTACATAGTTGTCGGCAGTTACTTGTGATTCCGTGGTCACTTCTGATTTTGATTAATTGACCACCAGATTACTAGAATTCAGCCTCTTTACCTGGGTTTAATCTCCCGTTAAACATTTCATCAATATTAGAAGTAATATGTTGGCCCAAACCGTTCACAGTCAACTCGATTTTGATACTTGACCAAACCATGGTTCGATATGACTTAATACAACACAACAATGAAGACTGTTACATCAAAACATCGCTATATGCTCACATGACAAGAATGCAACAATGTTTGGTCGTCGAATCGTTTATATTTATTTATGTATTTTGATCTTTATTTTGAATCTAGAATTCATGTAAACGAAGTCGCACTATATTCTAGATGACTCAAACCCATAAATCTACTCAAAGAGACCAAAATTTAGTTTTAGTTCACAAACCAGAACCAAATATTAACTCCACAAACTACCAAACCCAACAGAAACTATTATGGAACCAAGGAGACCGAACTTGCTTCCTGGCGGAACGCGGTTCCTGGCTGAACTCGGGCCTTGGGGACTCAGTGTTTAGGGTTTCCTGATTTGATCCGTTCACCCTCGAGAACAGCGACTAAACATTCATATTTTTTGAATGATGGGACCAAGCTCTGGCCAAACTCGGTCCCCAATAAACCCTATAAATACCCATGAGTTCTACTCATTTCACATCAATTCATTCACTTTATATCTCTTCTCTCTTGAGCTTTACAATCTTCCAATTACCAAGAAATTCTTCTAAGCCTTCTAGTGCCAAGTGTGTTCTCGATTACAAGTCTTTAAAGAGTTGTAAAAGTTTTGAAAATCCAATTTTGTTTCCACTTCCAGTGTTGAGGTCGTCAAGCTCTTCGGATTAAAGCTTGTGGTCGTGTGAAGTCGGCAAGCTTTTCGGATCAAAGCTTTTGGTCGTGTGAAGTCGGCAAGCTATTCAGATCAAAACTTGTGGTCGTTTAAGTCGGCAAGTTCCTCGGATCAAACCTTTTGTTTGTAAGAAGTTGTCAAGCACTTCAAAGCTCGTGGTGTACCACTATTTTTTCAATAGTGGATTAATACCGGGCAAGAGTATCTGGGACTGGATTGTCTCCCATGAAGGACATCAGTATACATCGCGGTCTTTGCGTTTGTGACTTCTTAACTATGTCTATTTGCAATATTTGCTTGCTATAATTTTAGTTGCTAACTAGACTTAGCTTTTAATGGGGTTGTATTCCGCTGCACTCTATTCACCCCTCCTCCTCCTCCTCCTCCTCCTCCTCCTCCTCCCACCAGAGTTTCCCTTCAAAATATTCTTCCAAAACTTCCTTGTGATGTACATATATTTATATTCTAATGAGTACTACTAAATATCATACTACAATAAGATAACAATCTGGTTTAGGCAAGAAATACATGATAGTATAGATTTATGAATAATAAATCCCTGTACATGAAATGACGGTGTCAATTTCATAGTACCATCGCCTGCTATTAGACATCATGTTTTATAATTGATTTACATATTGTGCCATGAGCTGGTAAGAAGTATTCAGTACAATTAAGCAATACAAGTTACTTTTGTATCATGTGTAACTTTTTGTGTCTTGGTACTTTTTGCAATACTAGTGTTACTTTCTGTATTATGTCACTTTTGCAATTGAAACCTGAAGTACGAGGGACTGACCACTATAGGTTCCATAGTACCGTCGCCTGCTAGTAGACATCATGATTTGTAATTGATTTGCATCTTGTGCCTAAGGTAGTCAAAGGCGCAAGGCACACTTGAGGTGCAAAGGGTCTATATCGCCCGAGGCGCAAGGCGCGCGTCCGAACGAAGCGAGGCGTAAAAAAAAATAAAATATATATATATATATATATATATATATATATATATATTCACATCAGATTTCTACATTGATAAACATGTGTTTGGTGCTTCCGAGCGAAGCGAGGCATATATATATATATATATATATATATATATAATAATTCACATTAGATTTCTGCATTGATAAACATGTGTACTTCCAATTCCTCTCTTGTGTAGGTTAACATGCAATCACTTTGAATTAAATTTTTAAGATATTCTTCAAGTGCTTTGCAAGGGAAATTCAAATTAACATAACTTGATTTTATCAAAAGATGGAATATATATATATATATATATATATATATATATATATATAGTAATAAAACAAACATATTAAATGAAGTTAAAAAAAAATTATGGAGTCTGAACAAAAAAAGTATTCTGGAGACTAACAAAAAATGAAGTTAAAAAAAAGTATACAGACTAAACAGGTTTAAAAACAATATTCAAAGTAAAAAAAAGTTTTAAAAAAACCCTAGAGAAAAAAAAGTAAAAAAATAACAACAACAGTTCAAAAAATAGCAGCTTAAAAACAGTCAAAACCTTCCGCTTGGAGTGCCCTGAGGTCAAGGAGTGCCTAGGCACGCCTTAGCTGTTCCAAGGCACGCCTTAAGAACTGCGCCTTGCCTTGAGTGCCCTGAGGTGCTATCCCTGCGCCTAGGAGCAAGGCGTGCCTTTGACTACACAGCTTGTGCCATGAGCTGGTAAGAATTATTCAATACAATTAAGTAAAAGCTTCATTTTTAAGAAACTTCGTGATTAATGGGTAGTTCCTTTTCCATCGTCATAATTTTTTTGATAGATGTAAAATAAAACTGTTTATTTTCTGTATTATCCCTGACTTTTTTTTTAAAATAACATTTTAATTTTTGTTCTTGAACCTAATTTTGGAGTGGCAACTACCCTACCAGTTTCAAAAAATATTGCAGCTCAGTTTTGTAGCAGCATCGTGGTTAACAATTGATGTACATCTTTATATATGATGCAGTTAGCTACCTTGAATTTTAAAATCAAGGTAGTCAGCACAAGGAGCACTCGAGGCGCAAATGTCCATATCGTCCGAGGCACAATGTACAGTTAAGGCCCGCGTCCGATCGAAGCGAGGCACAAATATTAAGAAGTAAAAATAGACAGATAAATAAATAAATTAGTAATGTAAGGAATAAAACCAAATAACATATTAAAACCAACTAAAATACTGTAAAACATAATCAAGTGAACTAGCATAGCAACAATACCGGTCAACATAACTAACAAGTGTTTGTATTATCCCTACCGTGCTTTTAGTAAATTTTAGTTTTTTTCAGTTCATCCTTAACCAACTACTTGTAAAGAATTATCTCCATGCCCAAGTTTTTTCTATAAA